>CM076578.1:1270446583-1270533689 GCA_034641835.2 Pinus albicaulis | reverse complement strand
CTGAGATCGGATGATCCAAGAATGACAAAGACCTCTAAATTTATAGGACTAGATCTCTAACGGCTAGTTTGGATGATCCTCGTCAAAATAATCTCAACCGTCCAAAAGATTTAATTATCTTTTAATCCGGAGCGTTGAAATTAAAATTTTGGGAAAAAAAAAAAAAACGAATTTATCATTTAATTCAATTTTAATTAACTCAAAAATACTATTTTTGAGTTAATTACCCCAAAATTTTGACTTTGACTCAACCACCAAGGCCCAAGGGTCCAATATTTCTCAAAATTCTCAAAATTTCCTTGGCTTGGGGCTTTCAAAATCATTTTCCAAGGACCCACAAATTTGCCTTTAAAGATTTAATCCTAATTTAGGACCCTAAATTAATTAAATTTCTGGTTTAAGATTTTATTAATTAATTGACCAGAAAATTTAATTAATTGACTAAGAAGGGATTATAATTATTTTTCCAACCCTCTTTTACATGAGATAATACATTTACATACATGAAGGGGGAAAACCCATTTGTATAGACCCTCAAATAAATACCCAGTTCTGCGACTCAACATATGATCTAGTAGACCAAGTAGTTGAAACTACTTTTACAAAGACTCGATAGAACACTAGGACTCACTTAGCATGCTGATGACAAAATCCATCCTAGCTTTGGGGTGAGGCTGGAGGGAAAAACTCTGCCGATCACTTTCGTGAATCAGTGAGACAAAAAACCTCCTAGAATGGAAGTCATCAACAACATACTAGGCTTACCTAGGTTGTTACATACATGGACGGTCCTACATAGATCATTTACATCATAAAATGCAGAATGGGTTTACATCATTATAAAAACTGTCGATCGAAACTGGATGATGGAATCTGAATGGCGCAACCACGTCGAACATGACGAATCCCATTTGAAAAATGGGGGTGTACTGCTATGGGGTAGTTGACGAAGTGTGGTCAAACGGTAGAACATCAAGTACTTGACAGAATAAACGAGATTCCACAGATTAGATTTCACTTTTAAGACCAGTGCCTTATGGAGTCAAGCAAGATCTCGTTATGCAATTATAAATCAGTGAATGATGACTAACTGTTGCTTATGGAAACACAATTGATCAATGATATTCAATTAAAAACACCACAACCATGAATAATGAAAATGCCAGGATTTAAAATGCTCAGTTAATTTCGATCCAGACAAATCAATGATTTTATATAGTCACTTCTTAAGATAAAATTTCAAAAGCTCATTTGACCACAGAAAATTTGAAATTTTTTTTTAGATTTTTTGTATTTTCTAAATTTTTTAGAGTTTTTTGGAATTTTTTATATTTTTTATTTTTTAAATCTAGAATTAAAAATCTAAATCTAAACAAAGCTCTAAAAAATTAAAATGCTAAAGTTAAAATTAAACTAAACTATGATTAATCTAGAAATTTAAAATCTAAAATTTAAAATCTAAAATCTAAATTAAATCTAAACAAAAACTAAGACTAAAATTTAACCTTGAAACTAACTAAAATTTAAATCTAACAATTAAAACCTAACAAACCAAAATCGAAATACACAATGAACTAAACTAGGCTATCAATGAACTAAACAAAAATAAAAAAAACGAAACCTTAAATCCGAGCTAACACTAACAATTAATTTAAAAAAAATCGAACTTTGTTAAAACCTCTAACCAATCCTAGAGCCTACGACTAACAAATCAAAACTTATTTTAAACCTAACGCTAAAAAAGAAATCGAACTATACAAAATAATGAAACACGGGTTTATGAAATTGAAATTTCAACGTTGTGTATGCGTTTTTCAGTGTTGCAGTTGGTCGTTTTGCAGGTTAAACGTGAGGAGCTTGGACGGCGGAGGAGATTGGACGCCAAGGTTTGACGGAAACTGAGCACGATGGCAGCGGCCAGGGAAAACGCAGGTTATGAGGAGCAGATCGAAGTCCGACCTGGTGAATAGCAAATCGCGGGCAGAGTTGTTGAACACTGGTTTGGATGCAGATGTGGATAAGTCGTTTTTGTTTTTGTTTGAATGCAGATGGGACGTTGGACGGTGCAGAGATGGAAGCCAGCGCAGATTGAGCTTGAACGCAGACAGAGAAATTATGCGCAGAGAAAGGTTTTGACGTGGAGAATAAAAGACAGCGTGGGAAATGGAGAAGGCTGAGTTCGATGGAGGGTTTGATTAGCAAGGTCGATGGCATGAGAATGGTTTGCAGATGGTACAATGGATTCGAATGGCAGAGCTAAGGGCAATTTTTGGAAAGTAACGCAGAAAATGAAGGCAGCAGTCAGAGCTAAACCCAGTACATATAAATTCCGCCCAGCAACTCAAATTCTTCAATTTAAGTTCAGATTTAAAACGCACCTTAAAAATAACGCCCAGAATTGTCCACAATGAGGATTCTGAGGCCAGATCTGGCCCTTGGAAGCTAGATCTGCCTTAGATCTAAAAAAAATTTCGATTTTAATCCTGTAACCTGCAAAGACAATCATATCTGAAGACACACCCCAAGAAACAATTAAACCCTCGCAGATAAATTACAAATTTACACTAATTTACAAATTTAAAACCCTCATGGTTAGATTTGAAATCCATTTTAGCTCAATTTTCAGAGATTAAGATTTTAATGAGAGGCACAAGCCTTAGAAGACCCTGCAAAAACCCAAATATGATAAGATGGACCCGGAATTTAACAAATCAAGAGCTTATCAAATCTATGCTTATTGGGAGTTGGCTGATCCAACTGAAGATTTCCCCAAACGCCCAATCTTTTAAAAAATCCCCTGCACACTTAGATCTGAGCTTTAAACTGATAGAGATTCAAGAAAACAACATGAGATCAATTGAAAAATCAGAATGCTATTTCATAAATCCAGAAAACTGCATAAGATACCTATATGCAGATCAATCCATGTAGGCCATCAAGCATAAAACACAAGAAACCAAGTAGCAGAGTTCAGAGACAATTCACCACATAAATTTGAGAAGGAACATCAAGATCTGTAACCCCAAAGTCTTTTTTCTTTATTCACCAAGAAAAATTCACAAGAGCTTCCCAGAACAGAAGTACACGATTACGAGATCGGATGACTCGAGATGACAAAGACCTCTAAATTTATAGGACTAGATCTCTAACCAATTTAGTTTGGATGATCCTCGTCAAAATAATCTCCAACCGTCCAAAGATTTGATCATCTTTTAATCTAGGACGTTGAAATTAAAATTTTGGGGAAAAACGAATTTATCATTTAATTCAATTTTAATTAGCAAGAAATATTATTTTTAAGTTAATTACTAATCTGACCTTATTTTCTTTCACCAAGGTCAAGGTCCAATTTCACACAAGTTTTAAAATTTGTCAAAATCATTTTCCAAGGACCAACAAATTTTGCCTTTAAAAGATTTAATCCTAATTTAGGACCCTAAGTAATTAAATTTACTGGTTTAGGACTTTATTAATTAATTGACCCGAGAAAATTTAACTAATTGACTAAGAGGGATTATAATTATCTTTCCAACCCTCTTTACATGGGATAATACATTTACATACATGAAGGGGGAAAACCATTCGTATAGACCCTCAAATAATGGATTCTGAATAAATATGATCTAGTAGACTAAGTAGCTCAAACTACTTTTTCCACAAAGGAGCTCGATAGAACAAGCAGGACTCACTTAGTATGCGATGGTAAATCCACCCTAGCTTTGGGGTGAGGCCGGAGGGAAAAACTCTGCCGTCACTTTCGTGAATCGATGAGACAAAAACCTCCTAGAATGGAAGTCATCAACAACATACTAGGCTTACCTAATTGTTACATACATGGAGCGGTCTTACTTAGATCATTTACATCATAAGCTATGAATGGGTTTACATCATTTATAACAATGTCGAATTTGTCGATCGTGATGAAAAGCGGATGACACGAGCCTTGAACATGATAAGTCCCTTTTGAAAAATGGGGTGTGCGCTATGGGATGGATTGTGAAGAGTGGTCGACAATACCCAATTGTTGAAAATACTGAGAAGGGCGAGTGAATCAGTATTTCTTTCAATTGCTATATTACGTCAGTTAAGATTTTGATCACAAGTTAAGCCAGAACACAAGAAATAGAAACTAAAACAAAAACAAAATTATTGATGAAGATCGTGAGGACTCCAATCCTCTTTTACGAAAATTCAAGCTCCAACCTGTACAACAGAATCTCTGACTTCTTCAAGGCTCCAACCTTGAATAAGGACTCCAATCCTCACAAACAAATCCAAGCACCAACTTGGTCAAAATGAGGACTCCAATCCTCTCAACAAATCTAAGCACTAATTTGGTCAAAATAAGAACTCCAATCCTCCTATATAAATCTAGGCTCAAACTTGGTCTCTCAAAAAAGCTCCAACCTAAACTTCAACAAAATGTCATCCAAATAACTTCAACACTGCTACAATAAACTTCTTCACAAACTGCTCAAAGTTGTTTCACATGCTGCTAAAAAATCTTCAAAACTGCTTCAAAGAACATCAAGTATGTCCACAAAAGGAATGCTTTAAAGCATCATCATGGTCATCTATACAAGCACTTCAAAGTCTAATAAAAACTTAATCCAAGTCTGCTAGCAAACTGGTGTAAACTTTGTTCATAAACTAATCCAAAGCCACTTCACAAACTAATCAAAGTTTGCTCTTGATCCAACGTCTACTCTCATAAACAAGGTCAAAAACTTAGGTCTGAAATACTACAGACAAGCCACAGTCTGAGTTTTAGGTCTACCCCTTATCACAAGTCTGAAATTCCACAGAAGAGACCTCGGAGTCGCAGGTCTGAAATTACAGAGGGGGGCCCGAAGTCACAAGTCCGAATTGCAGAAGGTTACAGTCCGAATTAGCCACAGGTGGTGATGGTAAAATTCAAGTGCAATCTGAAGATAAGTTGCTACAGTCCGCGAATGCAATCTGAATTTAAGTATGTGATTAGGTCAAGGCCTAGTGTAATCTATCAGAATTCTTCTCCACTAGTGGCTCAAAATTTCTTTAACATTTGATCAAACAGGCCTTCCAGGAAGCCTTAATCCAAAGACCGAGATTAATCTCCAACTAATCTTCCTTCAAGAGCTTCTACGTTCATGAGATATGAACCTCTTTTCTTACTTCCTCAGGGCTGAATTCCTTTCCGCTCCTTGACCAAATTGATAAGTGAATTGGAGACAAGAAGACTTGTATTTATTCAAGTTTAATCATTGAACTTGTCACGACTGTTGAGGAGAGGGGGGGCGACTTATGTTTATGTAGACTGACTTGACATGTGAAAAATCCTAAATCTGGATTCCTACTACAACAAATCTGAATTACTTCTCCCATTATTTTTCATAATTATTTCATTACAGTGAAATATCGAAGTAATTACAGAAGCAGTCTACACAAGTAATGCTGCGAAATAAATCTAAGTGTTGAAACAAACTGAACAAAATACAATGAAAAACATCCACATTTGACACAGTTATTTTTGGACTAAGTCCCCAGAAAAACCCAACTCGGGAAAACTGGTGCAGCAGATCTAAGGGTTTTATATTATTAAGCAGCAGAATCTTGAGTACAACTAGGGTGCCAATATCTGACTCACCCTTAGAGGAAATCTTGGCAACAAAATAAATGTGAGATATACCTCACTCTGCAAGTCCCCGGCTGATCTAAACAACGTTGGTGAAGCCCCTCTCTGCCTTTGCGTGATGCCTATGCTGCAACTGCATAAGCCTGTGTGGGCAAGTTGAAGAACTGCGTCACCTCTCCTCTGCAAATGATCAAGTTGATCTGAAACTGAGTTTTGGGCCTCCTGGCTCAGAAACCCCAGCTTCCAGGTATCTCCGGAATGAATCATGAAGGCATTGTGTCACTTCTGCGTGATTCCCTTCAGGAACTGTGTCACCCCTCCAGATGACTACGCTGACTCTCTCTGCGTCACTGTTGCCTCTCTCTGAAATGTAATCCTGGTCCTCCTGACGAGTTACTGCATCTGCCCCTCTCTGGAACTGATCACTGAATCAAATCACTTAGCAAACCCAGCCCTAGTGATTCGATCTTGATCAAAAAGTTGTGTCTCTCAGAAGCTCGAAAATTCCAAATGCTCAATGTGTTTTCCATAGGCCCCTCACCCTCCTCCTTATATTCTTCCGTTGACCCTTCAATGGCCAAGATTAAAACATAATCAAGGGCTAAGATTAACTTGGAGGTGATCCATGACTTTATCTAGAAGATTCACACTTAGTTTAATTAATACCCTTTAATTAATCAGTTTGAATAAGTTTAGACTTAGGAAAACATTAAAAAACGATTAATTATTTTAATTAAACCATCTCTAAGTGGAATTTTCCAAAATCCTTTCTGGGTATTATGGAATACATGTGTCTTAGCTTGTATACAAAATTGCAAGGCTAGAACACATCCAATGCTACCATAAATCAAAATGACAAAAATAAGAAATAGGTATTTTCCAACTCGTAAATTCAATTTCTCTTCAACGAGGAGTTGGGAGGCAAGTAAATACTCGTTGGAAAGGGCTTAAAGTCCTCTTTAAGCCTATGGAATTTTTATCTTCATTTGAACAGCCTTTGACATCAATAACAATTAATTTCTCCAACAATTGGGAAAAGTTATAAAATTAACGTAATATTTTAATTAAAAATTACTAAGTCTCCAACTTGTAGATGACCAGTAAATATTATTTTCTAGAGAGAGACAAACTAGTTATTAGCCAGTTGTTAGAAAAACTTTTATAAAAGGCTAACCTCTCCTCTAGTAAGTGTTGTTGATTGTGAGATCATTTTATGCTATGCAATAAGAAACCATTTTGCAAAATACTCTCTTGTGTATTGGATTGACTTTTATATGTTTTTTTCTTAGCTTTAGCCTATAATTTATGCTTAATAGACTAACTTACAGGAATAGTTTGGTTATCACAAAGTTGTTGTAGTGATCCATTAAGGGACAGATGGTCACGTGGAAGGGGAGATTCTCATCTCACTCTTAGACTCCCTTGACAAACAGTTCCCATGGCTTGGTGAACCCATTCAGTGCCACATTGACGAGTTTTGTCTCATCCACTTTCTCTCCAATGGTTGCAAGTTGATCTTGTATTTGGGTGATCTTCTTGAAATAGTTGGTCACGTTAACGGACCTCAACATCTAGATGGATCTGAGCTTGTTTCTCAAGACCATCTTCCTATTCATGTTATCACTCTTGAACAATTCCGCTAGAGCCTTAAACATCTCTCTAGTCGATTGCTTCTCTGCCAAGCGCAGAATCAAATGATCCTTTACAGCATGCATGATCACCCTCTAGGCTCTGATGTCCTTTTCATGAGTTGTCTTGAGTGTCGCATCTATTTATACAAGAACAACCTTTTCTATAATCCCCCAAAGGTCATGCTCCTTTAAAAGAAAGGGCACCCTCATCTTCCAGGGAAAGAAGTTAAATGCATCATCCAATGTAGCAGCGGAAGTTGTAGATTTGGTGTTGATAGCTTCAATATAGCTTTGATACCACAATTCCGCTAGAGCCTTAAACATCTCTCTAGTCGATTGCTTCTCTGCCAAGCGCAGAATCAAATGATCCTTTACAGCATGCATGATCACCCTCTAGGCTCTGATGTCCTTTTCATGAGTTGTCTTGAGTGTCGCATCTATTTATACAAGAACAACCTTTTCTATAATCCCCCAAAGGTCATGCTCCTTTAAAAGAAAGGGCACCCTCATCTTCCAAGGAAAGAAGTTAAATGCATCATCCAATGTAGCAGCGGAAGTTGTAGATTTGGTGTTGATAGCTTCAATATAGCTTTGATACCACTATAGCAGCGGAACTTGTAGATTTGGTTACTGTAGCAGCAAGACTTGTAGATTTGTTGACTTAATAGAAAAATGGCTTTAATTATAAAAATACACAAGATGTATTTATAATAATAAATATTTATTGATATGATATAAGACGATTGAATGATTACAATGAGGCCCTGCTTTTACACCTATGCAGGTGACCTTTCACGAATAGGCATGTCTTTTAGACATGTCTTTTTAGTTAACTAATGACTACTTAACATAATCCTAATTGATTATTTAGCAATTACATTTATTTCTATTTATTCTATTAATGACTATAGTTATTACATTAGTTATGAATTAGGTTCATAACATTGCCTCCTTCTCGAAAATCTTTGTCCTCAAAGCTTAACTTTTCGACAATTTCCTTTACTTCGGATTTTATCTGTTAGGCATGTCATTCACCACTAGTACCTTGGCATTTTTATTTTTCTTCTTACGGCGATTATATATATATATATATATATATTTCCTAAATAATTATTATTACTATTATTTAATTAATAATAATTATTATTTTTTTTATTAATTTAATTACTTAATTAAAAAATTTTAATTAATTAAATTAATAATAATATTTTTTTTTTAAAACATACAACTATATTATATATATAGTTTGTATCTAATGTTATGGAATTAACCGATTCATAAGTGTGGTGACCTGATTTAAAAAAGAAGAGACACGTCGTATCAAGTACTCGGTCCATCAGTTGACACCACATTATACCTATTTGTTGATCCACTCGTATGAAACCGATGCTAGGCAGCGTATTTGTATTTATATGTGTATCCACGAAAATGACAATCCAAACCATTAATAACAGTTTTTACGGCACCCCTCAACTTATTATCTGCATCACGCTGGAGTATTGCAATATAGTTTGGTGCCTGTGAAGCAGCCATGTCCGCCGCGATCTTAAACGAGACCAAGAATTTCAGGAAGAGGACAACATATACCTTACCGCCACGACTAGTATTATCCTTCAGATTCTTCCAATTCCACTCTGCCGTTAATGCATTCTTCTTTGCAGAGAGTATCCGTTCAATTTGAGAATCCAGCAAGGTCTTCAAAGAACGAGAATTTGTTGATGGTATCTTCTTCTTGTAAGGCGAAGTGTTTGCCTTCTCTGTCTCCCTCACATTCTCAACCCGAGTCTGAGTCTTAGTCCGAGGGTCTGTAATAGGCTTAGAGAAACTGCTTCCAGTATTCAAATGCCATAAATGCTGTTGCAAGCGGGAGGCGGTTCCCTTAGACGTATTATTTTTTGGAATTTGGGAGCCTAAACTTCGAAAATCCTCCATCCTTAAATCAAATTCGTGATACTCAGATTCACGTAGAATTTGGACTCTGGCATGCTCTCCTGTATACTTCTTTGAAACAAGGTAGCTAAAACCTATGCGCTCACCACGCCTGAAAGGGACAGTTCCATCATTAATAATATCAATTGCATCAAAACTGAGAAGAATATCTAACGATCTCAAGAATTTTGCTGCTGGAGCTATTGGTTCTACCCTTCTTACACGAACACCTTTCTGGTTAGACAGCATTCCCATTGCAATACGCAAATCAGGATTCTCCATTTTCTGCCATTCTATTCCAAGTATGGGAAATCCTGTGTAATCTCCCGAACGCTCATAATCTATGATAAGGTGTGTAATAACAGGAGTTGGTATAACATATCCAATACTTTCTGCATCTTCGAAATCAGCGAGATCAATCTCATTTGAGTCAACACTGATGGATGTGCTTATTAGTCTCCCTGCCATATGAACATGGGCAGGCCGCACCTCGGAATCCAAGTGCACATGAGCAATGGCCTCAGACAATCTTATCAAAGCTTCCAATTGCCTCATTGTAATTTTGTATGCAACTCGACTACCAGGTGCAGCATCACCTTGCCGTAAGGATACATATGCATCAACTAGAACCTTTCTGGCTTCAGTAGCAACGGAAGTTGTAGATTTGGTGTTGATAGCTTCAATATAGCTCTGATACCACTGTAGCAGCGGAACTTGTAGATTTGGTTACTGTAGCAGCAAGACTAGTAGATTTGTTGACTTAATAGCAAAATGGCTTTAATTATAAAAATACACAAGAGGTATTTATAATAATAAATATTTATTCATATGATATGAATAAGATATAAGATGATTGAAAGTTACAATGAGGCCCTGCTTATATACCCATGCAGGTGACCTTTCATGAACAGGCATGTCTTTTACACATGCCTTTTCAGTTAACTAATGACTACTTAACATAATCCTAATTGATTATTTAGCAATTACATTTATTTCTATTTATTCTATTAGTTATGAATTAGGTTCATAACATCCAACCAGTCTTCCAACCAGTCTTCAAATTTGAGTATAGTCATTGCCATCATTAAATTTTATCAAATTTGTAGTGTGTAAAGTCCTAGCACTCACAAGAATAAAAAATTTATTGTTACATAGATCTGCGTGTTGAGAAAACTAGGGCATAGCAATTAAATGATTTCTCTTCAATTAGTAAGTGCTTGTGAGTGCTTTTTACTTCTTGATGATTAGGATCTTCTTTTACTTAGGTTATTAGTGTTCTTCTTCATCAAACAGATATCAATGCATAAACCATAAAGAGACAAGAGAGGGTATCAGCCAGGGCCAAAATCCTCTAACTCTTTGAGAGGAAAACCCGCACAAATTCTTCTTATAGAGATTTCAATTGACAAATACCAAGCCCAATACCCTTGACCTATTTGCCACTCCAAGACCAAGACACAAGTCCTCTTCCAATTCAATCTTCTTTAGCTTCAAACCTTCGGCCTTCCTTCTAGACTTCTGCTGCTGCCTCTTTGAATACGGACCTTCTCTATCTCGGCCTCTCTTCAGCTGTAACTAAGCTTCACACTTCTCGGTTCCTTCTTTTGCACCTAAACTTCAGACTTTGCACTTTACCCTATCTCGGCTCTTTCTTCTGCTGTAAACTTCAGACCTTGTGCTACCCTATCTCGGCTCCTTTTTCTGCTGTAAACTTCAGACCTTGTGCTTCCTTGGCTACCCTATCTCGGCTTCTTCTTCTGCTGCAAACTTCAGACCTTATGCTTCCTTGGCTTACCCTATCTCAGCTGCTTCTTCACTGTAAATTTCAGACCTCAGACTTCAGACTTAGTGACCGAAATTCTCTGTGTAAATGAAATTCGGATGGCCCTATTCATAGTGGTTTGCCACTGTAATAAGCCGACTTGAGTAAGGTGAGCCAACATGACTATTTGGAGGAGTTAATTAATTCATTTGAAGCCAACTTGAAGAGGAATGACTTGTGCTTGTCTTGGAGGGCTACTTGACAATCTTGTGACTCGTACATAAGAGTAATATGCCCAAGAAGGGTCCTTCATACATGACATAGACTCAAATTGATTTTATGACCAATCCTAAGGACTCACAATGGGAGTCATACTAAAATAAAATTCCTTGCTCATGAAACCCATGAGACAAGCATAATAATAATTTTATTTTTCTTATTTTCATCAATAACATAAAATCACAATTACACGTCATTATGAAGACCGAACGTAGTTACTTTTCAACACTGCGAAGATCTTTTTGCAGATATGATAGATCTGTTGCAAATATCTATGTATTTGTGTTTTGGCCCTTTAAAACACCCACAAATTTAATATGCCAAACCCTCATTGGTACAACCTCACTCTTTCCCTTTGAAGAATGACCTCCACCAAATCGTTGCTAGTTGATCTATGCAAAATGCAAAAATTGGGTTCCCTCTTCGAGTACAAGCTATGATACCATGTTAAATTCTCCTTAAGCCCAAAAGCTGACAAATTATTTCCTTGTGATTTCCCTGCTGCTGAAATTTAATACAACTCACAAAATAAAATGCACTTATTGGTAAATAAACTAACTAGCAAAAGCAAATGAAACCAATTTCACACATGCACACAAAATATTTCTACCCTTCACATATATTGTTCATTAAAATAATATCACAGCATACAAAGGCTCCCTTCTTGGGAAAATGGTACAACAAAATTTCTGATTTGTATTGGGTACCTATATGGCCTTTACAGCCCACTAGAATTCCCTGGATCAACCCTTCAGACTTGCTGCCCTTTCGACCTACTGCACAAACCTTGCAGATCACTTGTATGGATGTACAATCGCAACTTACAGTTGCATTCCTGGCCTGCTACACGAACCCTGTGCAGCAACTATACAGCTGTATGGACAAATTATATGGCTAAACTCTCAGCCTGCTATACGAACTCTGTGTGGCACCTGTGCGGCAGTACTCTCAACCTGTTGTGCGAACTCTGTGCAGCACTTGTGAAGCTGTACTCTCAACCTGCTAGGTGGTTGAATCTTTCTGTTGCGGATTTCTCTTGCTTACACTCTCCTCCTTTGGACATGATCTCTGGATGAAACTCCTTTATCACCCTTGCTGAGAACTCCTTGAATCACCATGCTTCATGACTAAAACTTAGAATGTCTCTTGTTTTCATTCTCATGTGTCTTTCTCCTTCACCTAGCCTTGATTTTATAAGTTTGAGTTATTAATTGAATCTACAACCCTAATCTCCAAAGTGATTGACAATTGAGATTAGATCTCAACTCACTTGAGATCAATAGTTGAGATTCATCTACTTCACCAATGCAAATAACCTTTGCATTTCATTAAATTAAACTCGCTTTTCTTATAAAAACACTTTAATTATTTGTTTAATTAAAGTAATTTTGTTCAAGTTAAAGCGAAATTCTGCTCTGCTAATATGAACAATTTGAAAACAATTTTCTTTACAAATAGACACAGAATTTCTCTACAAATACCAGCGTTATAGAACAGAAGTAATTGCACAAATTCACACAACAATTTTCTAGGGAACCAAACTGGGAAAACCCTCACTTGCTACAGAATTTTATTGAGGAAAACTGAGCAATTGATCTGATACAAATTCAAGCTAATTTCAATCTGAAAATACAATGATTCTCCTACCTATCCTAGGCCTCAAACCCCTGCTTGATAGCTGATCTGCTTTATTCTTTCTATGTGCACTAGAGGGTCCAATTTCCTAGCCTAAATCCTTGGGAAATAACCTCCTATTTCCTAACATTGGATGAGCTCCTATTAAATAGGGAATTTCCCTATTTCTATATGCACTCCAAAGAGAAATTGCTCTCCACAATAACTGGCACAAGAATCAAACCCTTGGCTTGTTCCTCCACAAGCTCTCTTGCTCACAAACTCAGGCTCAAGAATAATGAATACAAAGTGTGCTTTCGATCTCCTTATAAGCACTTAGATTTGGCTATTGTTAGTGAGTTTCTGAATTAGAAAGTCGAACTGGAGCTTTTCTAGTTAACAAAATTCAATAAAACTAGTTAACTGGATCATCCTAAAATTTAGGAGGCTAACTCCACTTGAACATTCAATTCTCAATTTAACTCACACTAGAGGACAGATAACTCGGTCCTCCACAAACTCCCTCTAGTCAAACTGCTTCTTGAACTCGTCCACGTCACTGGAACTCGTGCATGATTAAGAAGATCACTAAATCAAGGAATCCTTTCCTTCGCTACTTTTCAACATGACTTCCACATGTCTAGACACTTAGACTTGTGTGAAAGTACCTATTCAATGCTATTATCATCAACAGTTTGTTTCGGGAAAGGTGACAGCGTTCCAGTGGTGGACACAGAGGAAGAGGAACCAATGGCAGAGGAAAGAGATGTCGGGAAGGAGTTCGAGGAACTCCTCCTCAAATCAGTGCAAGATTTGTCGAGGCGGATAGAAGAGATGGGGCAAAGGTTCACAGCAGAGTCTAGACAGCGCGAGACCCCAAGGGGTTTCCATGTTGGAGAGGGCCAAAGCACATCTCATCATTTACAAGAGCACCTCACAGCGCAGCAGATGGCATCATACACACCTCCCCGTTCCACAATGCCTATATTTCTTGCCGCAGACATTGGAGCAAAAGCACAGCAGGAGCAAGAACCGGCACACATGGAAGATTACTTTGCTGAGTACCAGTCATACGGTCAGGAGTTCAAAGATGCCCTCACTTTCCATGATTTTGTTCAGCTCAAGCGAGACAGCAGACCCCGCAACCATCACAGGGGGAACAGGCATTCACATGACGAGGACTTACAGTGCACGGTGGGCAGATTCCATCTACCGACATTTGACGGATCATCCAAGTGTTCGGAAAAAGCTTGGGTGGAGAAGTTGGATATATATTTCCAGCTTAATCAGAGAGTGACAGCATATGTCGAGTTTACGTGGAGGTTGGTAGAGTGTTTTGATCGAAGGGATCTAGAGGAGCATTTTGTAGAAAATTCTATTTCCCACCCCGGTTTTCAGTTTTCACCTTATTACTCCAAAATAATTAAATGCCCTTTCCCATATCCATACATTTAATAAACTGGAAAAATAAATTTGCTGAAAACACAAATTCTGGAAATTTTTCAGAACGCTGTAAATGCAGAAATAAAATAACAGCAGTAACAAACAGTCATTCAACACATCATAACTCAGAAATTTTTGGTCAAGGTGACCCTGGAAAAACCCCCTACAACTCTTGGGGAAAACCAGTCTGGAAGCTTCTCTTTTATTTCTGAAAAATGCTTTTACAGTGAGCAGTAATACACAGAAAATTACAGCAAACACAAAAATCACTTATCTTCATCTTCGGCCACCCTCCACCCTCGAAAACGTGCTGCACAGTTGTAAATGAATTATTCGAGAAATTATTTAAATGTTGTCTAGCGTCGGTGTTATTTAAATAACGGAATGATTTGGATCAGGACGATTCCAGATTTATGGGATAAGAAATTTCCTTTCGATTTTCGTGCCTGCAGAAATCCGCTTGAAAATCGTGTTCTCGTCACGTTCCTCTCGAAAATAAAGGAGCCGCTCTCTTTCTCGAAAACTGCAATGCCGTACTGACTTTCTCTGGATAATGTGCCAATGAACTCGCCGTATGGATTCTTCGGCACTTCTGGGAAGTGTGCTCTTGCCGTACGACTTGTCGTGTCGCCTTTGTCGCTCCCTCGCTCGTAAATCACCGCCACCTCCCTCTCCTCCCTCTCTCAATCTCGCTCATGAACGAATGAATGACCTTTTCCCTCCTTTTCCTCCTTTAACCTAACCCTAAGTGAGTTTTGGGGAATCCCTAAATCCAATGGCTGAAATAGATTGAGATCTAGGGCCGAGATTAAATGCTCATTTAAATCTCACTTTCTATTTTTTAATTCACCCCACTTTAATAAAGACCCACTTAGTCTTTTATTTCCAAAGTCACTTTTTCCTTTCTAATTTTATATTGACTTTATTAAAGTCACTTTAAAATTAGACTTTAGTAACTCTATCACTTAAAGTCACTTTTAAATTAGATTTGACTTTATAACTTTATAAAGTCACTTTAGTAACTTTATCACTTAAAGTCACTTTAAAATTAGATTTGACTTTATAAAAATTATAAAGTCACTTTAGGAGAAAAATTAAATTCTTTTAGACACTTTTCCCTAGGCCAAAGATCAAAGCCTTAGGGAACCACCTGTCCTCCGGTAACCAAATTTCAACACTCCCTCTTACCGAGGAAGGTGTTCCTCCACCACACCCATCTTGTCTCTGAAGTAGACATGCTTGCCCCGTGGTAAGGCTTTGGTAAGAATATCTGCAACCTGCTCATCGGTGGGAATATACTCAAGCTTCACAGCTCCTTTCTGAACATAGTCTCTGATGAAATGATATTTGATCCCGATATGCTTTGACCTGTCATGAAATACTGGATTCTCCGTGAGTTTAATGCAACTCTGATTATCACAGTAAATCACTGAAGGTCTCAACGGCTGACCAAATAAGCCAAACAACATCTTGCGAAGCCGGATGGCCTCACAACTAGCTAGACTGGCCGCCATATACTCTGCTTCCGCTGAACTCAATGCTACTGACTGCTGCTTTCGGCTGAACCATGACACCACTGCCAAACCCAACCCAAAGCAGCACCCTGAAGTGCTCTTCCTATCAGAAGCACAACCTGCCCAATCAGAATCAGTGTAACCTGCCAATCTCACTCCATCCCCCTGCCTGTAGTCCAGACCATAATCCACTGTCCCCTGCAAGTACCGCAAAATGTGTTTTGCAGCCACCTAGTGAACCTTTCTAGGCTCACACATAAACTGACTCATCGTGTTGACTGCAAAACAAATATCTGGTCTAGTGTTGACCAAATACATCAAGGAACCAATCAGTTGCCTGTACAATGTGGGATCCACCAACTCGAAATCCGAAGCATGAAGCTTCTTCCAGTTGGTGATCATCGGTGTCGACATGGGTCTACAATCCTCCATGTGGAATCTGCCAAGGATGTCCACAATATACTTCCCCTGTCCCAGGAAGAAATGCCCCTCCTCCTGCCACACCTCCAAACCCAAAAAGTAATGCATCAAACCGATGTCCTTCATCTCAAACTCCGTCGCAAGATCTCTCTTGCAGTGCTCTATGAGTCTCTCTGCACCTGTAATGACTAAGTCATCCACATACAACACCAGAATGAGAGGCTCCTCACCTATCACAATATAGTAAAGGTTCGGATCTGCCTCACTCTTTGTGAAACCCATCTACTGCAAGTAAGTATCTATCCTGGAGTACCAAGCTCTGGGAGCTTGCTTCAGGCCATAAAGGGCCTTCTTCAGTCTGCACACATGGGACTCCTTCCCATGCACCTCAAAGCCCTGTGGCTGCTCAATGTACACCTCCTCTTGTATGAAGCCATTAAGAAATGCGGTCTTCACATCCATCTGGTGGATCTTCCAACCCATCTCTGCTGCTATCGATATAATGGAGCGGATCGAAGTATATCGAGCCACGGGAGCGAAGGTCTCCTCATAATCAACTCCTTCTACCTGGGAGAACCCTCTAGCCACAAACCTCGCTTTGAATTTCTCAATGCTGCCATCTGCAGCATGCTTTACCTTGTAAAGCCATCTGGAAGTAACCACAGATTTGCCCTCGGGCCTCGGCACCACCTCCCAAACATCATTCTTCATGATAGAAGAATACTCCTCCTGCATGGCCTCTCTCCAGACCTGCTGGCTAGCTGCCTCCTCATAGCTAGAAGGCTCAGAGTCAAGGATGCTGGTAGCCATTGCCATATAGCTACAAAACCTCTCGGGTGGTCTGCTCTCTCTGACCGGCCTCTTAGGCTCAGCAACAGATGTGGCATCTCTCAAGGTGTCCTGAAGCCACTTGGGCTTCCTCTTCCCTGAGCACACTTCTCCCGCTGGAGAATAAAACTCCTCCTCCTCAACATCGGGAGCCTGAACTCTGTTGTGCATCCTGTTTGTCCTCCTGCACACTTTGAACTTGCCGATCTTTGAGGAATGCAGTCATGTGTCCATCGATGGACTCCCCGGTGAAGGCGCTGCAGTAGGGAGGCGCTGCTCTGCGTGCGCCCGTCAGCTCCCACCCTCACGACTCTGTCGATGTTCACCCCAGCGACCCGGACCTGACATCGTCATAGATGTACCTCCGGATCCTCCTGATCCCTGCCCACTGGATCCCTGCGACTGACTCAACTGCTGCTGAGGGTCTGGCTGACCCAGATACTCTAACTCCCGTGACCTCCTAAAGGCCCTGTCCTCCTCGAACTTCACATCCCGCCTGACAACAACTTTCCTCTGCGCAGGAATGTAAATCCGAAAGGCCTTGGAGGTCTCACTGTAGCCCACAAAGATACCCTTCTCTCCGGTGGGCTCTAGTTTGGTCCTCTTCTCCTTGGGTATGTAGGAGTATGTCATGCACCCAAAGATACGAAGATGACCCATATCAGGCTTCTTCCCAGAAAAAGCCTCCTCCGGAGTCATGTGCCCCAAGGCACGATGCGAACTCCTGTTCTGCAAGTAAACAGCTGTGTTGCAGGCCTCTGCCCACAAAAACAATGGCAACCCCTGATCATGTAACATGGCTTTGGCGGCCCCTCCGATGGATCTGTTCTTCCTCTCCGCAACCCCGTTCTGCTGGGGGTTGTAAGGAACAGTGAACTCCCTCCTAATGCCTGCCTCCGCACAATAGTCAGCAAACTCTCCAAGGGTGTACTCTCCTCCATTGTCCGACCTCAGGGACTTGATCTTCCGACCTGTCTGTGTCTCCACAAGAGCTCTGAACTCCTGAAACCGCTTGAAGACCTCACTCTTGGTCTTCAAGAAATAAATCCAGGTCCTCCTGGGGTGATCATCAATGAATAAAACATAGTACTCATATCCACTCAAGGAAACATGAGACATCCGACCGCTCACATCGGAATGAATCAAATCAAGTATCCCAGTCGCTCTGCTGTCACTGTTGGGAAAAGGGGATTTGGCAAACTTGCCCATCGCACATCCTCTGCAAGTATCAAAGTGATCAATACTGAAATCTGGCACACCTGTAGTGATCTCCCGCAAAGTCCTCAAGGCTCCATGATACATGTGCCCCATCCTGCGGTGCCAAATCTCACACAACTCAGAACTGCTAGCTTTGCTGTCGGTACTACTGCTCAATGCCAAAAGGGGCTGGAATGCAAACCTGTACACCTTTGCATGGCGTACACCTATCACTCTAGCTGAATCAGCTGGAGTGCCCCTGGGATACATCAACACCTGTCCTCCCCTGAATAGTACCTCATATCCTCTATCCTCCAAAGCTGAGATGGATATGAGGTTCTTCCTCATCCTTGGCACATAAAGAACATCTGACACCTTCAAGGGAGGTTTGGACTCCTTCTGAAATGTCAATGTTCCCACTCCGACTGCTCTAACAACTCTGTCATCACCAAGTACTACCTCTACATCAGTGCCACTCTCTGAAAGCTCTGAGAAGTACTCACGGACTCCTGTCATGTGACGTGAAGCCCCACTGTCCACATACCAGATACCCGAAGATGCTCCGCTAATTGAGGGAAATGCATGCTCCCTCTAAACCTGTGTGGCAGGTAATCCTGCACTAGAAGACTCACACGCAATGAACCCAAACTCCCGGTCAAAGCGATCTGCAAAGTCCTCAACCTCTGCTGAAGCTGCCATGCTCTAGTTCTTCCCCTTCTTCTTCTTCTTCTCCGGACACACAACTGCATAGTGTCCCATCTTCTGACAATTCCAACACTTCACTTTGGAATAGTCCTTTTGTGAGTTATCCTGTTTACCTTTACCTTTGCCTTTGCCCTCACCATTGCTTGTGGAAGCCTGCTTCTTCCCTTTGCCTTTCTTGCGTCCTGCCAACAGTGCTACATCCTCATCCTGCTCAACTGGCTTGGCTGCCCCAAGCTGACCTTTCCTGATCTCTGTCTGAATGCGATCATCCCAAAACCTCTCCCATGTGGGAAGGGTCTCACGTGCACAAACTCCATCAGCAAAGTTCATCCATGAACGGGGGAGGCCATTCACTGCAATCCGCACCAACTCCGTGGGTGGAATGGCCTCTCCAATCGCTGCCAACTCATCTCTCACATTAGTAATCTTAGTGAGATATCCAGCTGCACTATCATTGCCCATCTTAATGGTCTTCATCTTCTCCTTCAGGACCATTTTCCGATTCTCATTGGTACTCTGGTAGAGATTGGACAATGCTGTCCACATCTCATGAACATTTCTCTTTCCTCTCACATGAGGAATGCAATGGTCTTTGATTCCGTCTAGAATCAGCCTCTTACCCTTGTTGTTCTTTTTATTATATGCTGCCAACTGAGTAGCATCAGTAGGCACATTCACAGGGTTCTGTGTGGTATGTACCATAATGTCCCAGACTTCTGCCTCCTCAAAGATACTCTGCATTCTCTCCTTCCAAATGCTGTAGTTGGAATGCCCATCCAACCTATCCTCCACCCTTAGTCCCAATGACATCCTGCTGTCCTAAAACTGAAAAATAACACTGCTGTAGTAAAGGTAAAAATCTGTTGTTTGTGAAAAATCAGCTTGCTGGAATTTTCTGAGTGAAAAATCAGCAGGCTGTAATTTTCCTCCTTGCTGTCCCAAACTGCCCTTTCAGCACTCAAGCTCCGATACCATGTAGAAAATTCTATTTCCCACCCCGGTTTTCAGTTTTCACCTTATTACTCCAAAATAATTAAATGCCCTTTCCCATATCCATACATTTAATAAACTGGAAAAATAAATTTGCTGAAAACACAAATTCTGGAAATTTTTCAGAACGCTGTAAATGCAGAAATAAAATAACAGCAGTAACAAACAGTCATTCAACACATCATAACTCAGAAATTTTTGGTCAAGGTGACCCTGGAAAAACCCCCTACAACTCTTGGGGAAAACCAGTCTGGAAGCTTCTCTTTTATTTCTGAAAAATGCTTTTACTGTGAGCAGTAATACACAGAAAATTACAGCAAACACAAAAATCACTTATCTTGACTTTCGTGCCACCCTCCACCTCGAAAAACGTGCCAAACAGCAAACAGAAATTTTTCAGAGAAATTACAGCATTAAATGTTGTCTTAGCTGCCTCGAAAAGCGTGCCGGAAATGACCGTACGGACTGTACGGATTCCGTACGGATGGGACAGCAGCCCCCTTTCTCGATTTTCGTGCCCAGAAAAATTTGCCTTGAAAATCGTGCTCCTTGCTGCTGTTCCAGCTCTCGAAAACAGTGCTGCCCCTTTCTCGAAAACCGTGCAAATGCTGTACGGACTTTCTGCCTTGGATAATGTGCCAATGAACTCTGCTGTATGGATTCTTCAGCCTTGGGAAGTGTGCTCTCTTGCTGTACGGACTTGCTGTGCTGCCTTTGCTGCTCTCCCTCTGCTCAGAAATCACTCTTCAGCTCCCTCTCCTCCTCTCTCAATCTGCTCATGAAAGAATGAATGACCTTTTCCTCCTTTAACCTAACCCTAAGTGACTTTTGGGGAATCCCTAAATCCAATGGCTGAGATAGATTGAGATCTAGGGCTGAGATTAAATGCTCATTTAAATCTCACTTTTCATTTTTTAATTCACCCCACTTTAATAAAGACCCACTTAGTCTTTTATTTCTAATTTTATATTGACTTTATTTAAAGTCACTTTAACTTTAGTAACTTTATCACTTAAAGTCACTTTAAAATTAGATTTGACTTTATAACTTTATAAAGTCACTTTAGTAACTTTATCACTAAAGTCACTTTTAAATTAGATTTAACTTTATAAAAATTTATAAAGTTACTTTAGGAGAAAAATTAAATTCTTTTGGACACTTTTCCCTAGGCCAAAGATCAAAGCCTTAGGGAACCACCTGTCCTCCGGTACCAAATTTCAACACATTTTGTTGAGCTAACAAAGCTCAAGCAGACCGAGAGGCCAGACACATACATATCAGAGTTTTTGAGACTCTCCGTGATGGTACCTGATTTATCCACGGCCCGGATGATCTATATGTTCATAGATGGATTGGCAGAGCCTCTACGGGGATTAGTCAGATCGACGAGACCAGCGACACTCCATGATGCAGTTGAGAGGACTTGGGATTTGTAGGATGCACTACCCAGGACTAGAGCTCCTTTTCCCCAGAGACCGGCATTCCAACCGAAGGGAAAGGACGAGAGGGTTCCACCTCCCAGGGGGAACCAGGGTAGAGGGCCTGGAGATGATGAGACCAGGACAGATCTGAAGCAGAGGAGGTTATGCTTCACATGCCAGGAGCCATGGGCACCAGGACACCGTTGTACCGCAGGGAAGGCACACTACATTGAGGTCTTCTCCGATAGCAGCGAGGAAGAAGAGGAGTATGAGGAGATAGAGGCTGAAGGCAGCAGTACAGCGCTGAGAGGGGATCATCTACCACCTCCACCGCCGGGAGCGGGAGGTGCAGCTTTTGCACCCATCAGGGGAGCCCTTGCAGCTTTGCGGGGAGTTCCCAAGTATTTGACATTGCGTGTCCGAGGCACAGTACGAGGGCAGCGTGTCTCAGTGTTAGTAGACAGTGGGGCCACCCACAACTTCATTGATGTCCAGCTGGTAGAGCGGAGGGGCATACCAACAGAGACCTTTGATGGGTTTTCGGCCTGGTTCCAGGGGATCGGACTATGCAGTGTGCCAGGTATATGCCAGCCTTGGCAATGACCATGGGGACGTACACCCTGACAAATCATTTTTTCGTCGAGGACATTCAAGACACCAACATGATATTTGGGGTACAGTGGTTGATCACGCTGGGAAAGGTCACCACTGACTGGGAGACCTTGGAGATGGAGTGGACGGATAAGAACACTGGGAGGCATAAGAAGATTCGGAGGATGCACACCTACCCACCACAGACAGTTTCAGCACACCGAATGGAGGTAGATTTTCGGAAGGGGGACATAGAGTGGGCAGTGGAGTTGCGTGTGTCAGAGGCAGTATCTACAGGGCAAGTAGTACACCCAGATGTACAGTCCATTCTCGACAAGTATGCCATGGTATTTGGGGAGATACCACCAAGACAGCCACCAGATCGGGGGTTTGAGCACACTATTGAGCTGGAGCAGGGTATCCAAGCTGTCATCACTACACCCTATAGGCACCCCAAAGCCTATCGGGATGAGATTGAGAAGGCTATCCATGAGCTCTTAGCTCTTGGACACATCCGTCCTAGCACTAGCCCCTTTGCTTCTTTAGTAGTGATGGTGAAGAAGAAGGACGACACGTTGAGGATGTGCATTGATTACAGGGCCCTGAACAAGAACACCATGAAGAACCCGTACCCCATCCCACAGATCGATAAGTTGATGGATGAGCTGAGGGGGTCCAAGTTCTTCTCAAAGATTGATTTGAGATCCAGGTACCATCAGATTCGCGTGAGGGAGCAAGACATTCCCAAGATCGCTTTCTAGTGTCATTACGGCCATTTTGAGTTTTTGGTGATGCCCTTTGGGCTAACCAATGCCCCAACCACTTTTCAATCATGCATGAATCACATCTTCCGCAAACACTTGGGGAAGTGTGTGCTAGTGTTTTTTGATGACATTTTGATCTACAACAAGACATGGGAGGAGCACCTTTTGGAAGCGCATTTTGCAAGAGCATCAGTTTTATGCTAAGCTCTACAAATGCGAGTTTGGGCTGACTGAGATGCTCTACTTTGGGCACATCATCGGGGTGGATGGAGTGAAGGTCCACGAGGAGAAGATCAGGGCCATCAAGGATTGGCCGGAGCCAAAGAATGTGACGGAACTTTGGGGATTTGTGGGGATCTACACCTACTACCGAAAGTTCGTCAAGGGATTTTCCCAACTTGCTGTACCCCTTACAAACCTCACCAAGAAGGGGGCATTCAGTTGGACGGATACAGCACAGAGGGCTTTTGACAGGCTCAAGGAGGTGATGAGCAGTTGTCCAGTGTTAGCATTGCCAGATTTTACATAGCCCTTTGTCTTGGAGTGTGATGCATCAGGGGAGGGGATCGGCGCAGTTTTGATGCAAGGAGGCCACCCCGTAGCTTTCGAGAGCAGGAAGCTATTGCCACATGAGAGGTTGTATGCTATATATGACAAGGAGATGTTGGCCATCATACATGCATTGGCCAAGTTTCGGCAGTACCTGATAGGGAACAGATTCAGGGTGAGGACGGATCACAACAGCCTCTGATTCTTTCTAGAGCAGAAACAGTTGCAGGAGAGGCAGCAGAAGTGGGTCAGCAAGATCCAGGCTCATGACTTTGACATCGAGTATGTCAAGGGGAAGAACAACGTTGTGGCAGATGCAATTTCATGCAAACCGGCAGCGTTGTCCTTGATGAGTTTGGACACAGACTGGAGGGCTCAACTATTGGTAGAGTACTCCAAGGACCGTTTTGCCTGTGAGATTTTGGATGGACAGGTGACAGATGACAAGTACAGAGTGATGGACGAGGTGATCTATTACAGGGACACGATCTTCTTGGCTGAGGGCTCCTAGCTCAAGAAGAAGATATTGCACGCCTCGCATGATTCACCATTATTAGGCCACCAGGGGTTTACCAAAACCTATAGGGCCATCAGGGAGAGGTTCTCTTGGAAGGGCCTCAAGGAGGACGTGCTCCAACATGTCAGGGAGTGTGAAGTTTGCCAACGTAACAAGGGGGAAAGGAACCATCCAGCAGGGTTATTGCAGCCTCTTCCCATACCTGAGGGGAAATGGGAGAGTATTTCGATGGACTTCATTACAATGTTGCCCACTGTGCAGGGCAAGGATTGCATATTTGTAGTCGTTGATCCACTGACTAAATATGCTCATTTTTTCGCCATATCGGCACATTACACTGCAGCACAGGTAGCAAAGTTGTTCTTTAGGGACGTTTTCAGATTGCATGGTCTCCCAAAGACCATTGTCAGTGACAGGGACAGTCGCTTCATGGGCAGGTTTTGGCAGGAGCTTTTCCATTTGGTGGGCACTGAGTTGACACCGAGTACTAGTTACCACCCCCAGATGGATGGACAGACAGAGATAGTGAACAAGTGGCTGGAGGGCTACTTGCGTAACTATGTCAATGGGCAGTAGAAGGCATGGTTAAGATGGTTGCACTTGGGGGAGTACTGCTACAATAACACTCATCATATGTCCATCGGTATGTCTCAATTTTATGCATTATATGGATATCATGCTTTTTCTTTTGTTGACATGATGTTTGGTGCTAAGAAGGCTCCTAGAGCCAAGGATTGGATCCAAGAGTCAGGATATACTTGAGCTCTCAAGGATAACAAGGCTACAGCGCAGAATCAGCAGAAGCTATATGCCGATAGGGGACGTGTTGAGAGGTGGTTCAAGGTAGGAAACTTGGTCTACCTACGCTTGCAGCCATATCGGCAGTCCACGCTGAAGCTGAAGGGGCTGAAAATATCAAGCCTCGCTTCTATGGACCATACAGGGTGACACGCAAAGTTGGAGAGGTTGCATATGAGTTGGAGTTGCCCATTGGTAGCAAGATTCATAACGTTTTTCACGTGTCATGCCTGAAGAAGACACTTGGGCAGCAGGTGACTGCAACAGAGGAGCTCCCGCCCACAGATGATGAGGGGCACTTGGCGCTACAGCCAGAGGCCATTATTGATACTAGGGAGAGGCAGCTACGGAGCAGGACAATCAGAGAGTACCTAGTGAGATGGAGGAATTTACCAGATGAGGATGCCACCTAAGAGAGTGAGAAGATTCTGCAGCATCCATCATTACAGTTGCTTGAGGACAAGCAACGTTTTGCCGGGGAGGACTGTAATATTCCCAATTAGCAATAACTAATTGGAAATATTAATTTTGACTATTTTGCCTTTATAAAGTCAAATTATAAATAAAGTGGGTGAAGAGGACACTTAGCTCACACTTAGGATAAAAAGTATTTCCTAAAGTCACTTAAGAGACATGTATATTTGGCAAAGTGGGGCCTAGTGGTCAAGTGGCAGCGTGAGAAAAGGGGCAGCGTAGACAGCGTGAGGCTAAGCCAGCGGAGAGAGAGATGGACAGCGTGGCTCAAGGGGGCAGCACAGAGATTGGTGGGGCCTAGGTGAGGGAAAGGCTCACCAAGCATAAAAAGAGGGAGGGTCTCCTCATTCTCATTCATTTTGATTATGCATCTTTGAGATTTGTCTTCTGATATTGAGCATGCTTGCTGTTTAGCAAAGTCTGCACGTACTGTTCGGTACATCGGGTGTCTCCATTCGGAGATCCCAACCAGGAGACTTCGAGTGCTTGCTCGGTTGAAGAGTTCCACCTTGTTTTGCCGAATAGGATAGCAGCATCCACAGTTGGGAGTATTCCTTGGAAGAGACAGCGCAATCAGTGAGAGGGAGGACGCAATCTTGGATAGAGGGAGTTCCGGATTGAGGGTTTATCATGAGATTCAGCACGGAGGAGTTGGAGAGGGATCAGCCCTTCCATATTCTATCATTTTGACACAGTCGGAGGCCATCATTTGCATCAGAGCATTCAGGGTCAGCGTTTCTCCCTGGAGGATAGCGTAGAGCCTCAAGGGTGGTATTTTCGAGGGTCAGCCATTTCCAAAAAGCTCTCTGGGCTTTTCTGGGTTTTGTGTGGAGAGGCCATTTCCGGAGTTTCATAATTTTCCGAGGAGAACAGCCCCAAATCATCCTTTCATTCCAGCAATAGCAGCAACAGCACTGGAGATTACGCAGTCTTGAGTAGCAGCCATTTCAGGTCATATCCTGAGAGTATTTCTACGTTTGCCTAGTGCAAGCCAAGGTGTCATCATTCTGATCACCTTTGTACTCATTTCTATCTTTCAGTATTAATAAAATGGCTCAGCGTTCTCCATATTGTTAATTATTCATGTGATGTCTCCGTAGTTGCTGTTTGTCTTTGTTTATGTGCTTTATATTGCTGTTTATTTCCATTCGGGATATTACACAATATTAAACAGAGCCTCTTTTGTTCTTAAATTAATTGACAGGGTTGATTCCTACAACTCCTTTTGCAATCTTTTTCCCAAACTGTACAATGTTGTACATATTACATAGGTCCTGCTGCAAGAAGAACTTATTTTGACACTGTTATAAGAAATGTGATCAGCTTTGTTATTATTTCCTCATATATAAGATGGCATCTCTGCCTATTACCTTTGTGGGCATACACCATAGACACTTTTGCATCTTACATATGCAAAGATTTTGAGAACATGGGTATACACTACAGCAAAATCTTGAAATGTAGGAAGAATACCATAACATTCAACCCTGGATCTACAACCTCTTCAATAAGAAAGTGAAAATATATTTTGATTTTTACATTACCTGTATGCTTCGCTCAGAGCTTTTTCTATATGTGTTACATTTCTTATTCCAAAAGCAATAGTGTAACCATCCATTGACGCATCTTCAAATTTAAGGGCTTCTGCATCTCCTTCCATCCATATTAGTGAACGGGCCTCTCCCAGCCCTGCAAAGTAGTGCTATTCTGTAGTAAGTAAAATGCTTAGCTAACTCAGACACAAGATCTATAGAATAAAAACAATAAACGAGAACTAAAATGCAAAAGAGAAGAGAAGCAACATACACACTAAACTGGGAAAACATCTATAATTAACATGGAATATAAACAAGCAGTGGACAGGTTGCAACAACAGGAAAAGAACATAAAAGAGTCCATGCATTTGCCAGTCACAGTATCTACATGATTTGGCATGGATTTCACCTTTAGCAATTGCATGTCTTCTACCAACTTCCAGCATTGCAGGGTTGATATCACAGATAAAGACTTGAGTCTCATTTTCAGCATCTTCATCCACTGCAGCACCTGAGATCTTTTGACGTTCAAGGGTATGGATAGCTTCTAAAACACGAAATGCTACATCTCCTGTGAAACATATGGAAAATATCGTAAGATAAATCCCATTCTTAACCACCCAGCTATTTAAGCACTGGAAAATAAAGTAATTCTTTGAAATGTTTAAGATGTAAGGCAGACTCAGAAACAAAAGGTTTTATAGTTGCAAGGAAGTTTATTTATAAACCTATAAGATATCTGGTATTCACAAGAATTAAAATTATTTTGATAATAAGATACTGGAGATAAGATTTATTTTCTCTACTTATGTGTATACTGACAAAGGTAAAGAATTGTCATCACTTATATTAATTTGAGGTATCTGCCTGCTGTGCTAGAGCAACGACTTGAAGTCAGTTCCCAGATAGTGAATCATATGCCAATGCAAGAACATCAACTGCTGCAGCGACCACTTTCCAAAAAATTGAGATTTCTAACTATTTAATTAAAGTGGGTTTTCTGGGAACATGGAATAGGCAACATCTATTAGTGGCATAGAAGCAAAAGTGGTCTACTCACAAGATTTGGAAATTGGCATGTCAGATTGAAGACTTTCAAAACAAACTCAATGCTTGGAATTCAATGTGCCAAAAAAGCCTTCAATCATCTCAGGCCTGTTATCGCAAAATTTAGCACCTTAGTGCAAAGCCTTTTACAAGGTGCTAAGACTAGTGGAACATGGAAGTGTTACCATTGTCACCAAGGCAACCACTTTTCTCTCTTTAGTGAAGGACGGATCCTACACAAGGGAGGCTTCCCTAGTCACTTCCAGGGTTTCTAAGGCAAGAGGAGATCAAGTCTAAGGACACTTATCTAATAACTCAAAAATACCACCTACAAGATATTATATTCAAGACAAAGATAAGGTGGTTAATTAGTGCATTTTCCAAGTTTGAATGGATGAGTATCAAGGTCAATTTAGAAAGCTTAGAGACTCAATATTGATCAAAAGACGATCCCAAACACTACAAAAGAATAAAAAGCTTTTAGCTGTTGTAAACCTTGTAAGAAAAATAATCAATTATAGCAAAAGAACAAGATATGACAACAGCAGTAAAATCAGCCTTAAAACAAATGATTATCAATTAAAACTAGGGCTTAAACAATGGATTAAACTAAGGTTTAGTCAAGTAGCTAAATCTGAAATTTAATATCCATATAATAGCTCAAAGAAACAAGACATCTAACCCTAGAAAGGCTGTAAAATAAACCAGCAAAATAAGACATGATAACAAATCAATTTCTAGCCAAGTAAATGTACCTTATCAAAACATCTAGCTTATCTATGGCTTCAAACTTATGTAAAGCTGTCACAAACCCATATTTAACCTGAAACAATAAAAAGAAATATAAATTTAGGTTTTATGATTGACTATTTGGGACCAGATTAATGCCTATTATTTTTTTGGGCATAAGGGGCCAACTAAGGACTCCCTTGAAGTGATGTAAGTAGATATAGGATGATGGCTGTTGACTCTTGAGAAATCTAGGCGCAGCAAGTGTAGGTAATTTCTCTTCTTGATCACTGCTTGTGATGTATTTTTACTTTTTCTTGATTTACTTCTTCTTTCCTTTATTATAATTAGTGTTCTCCATCATCAAACAGCTACCAAAACATAAAGAACAATGAGACAATATGACACAAGATGTAGGCGATCATCCACGGCCAAAACCTCTCCAACTTGAGAGGAAAACCCGCTAGAATTCTTTCTCTTCTTATAGACCTTCAATTGACAAATTCCAAAACCTTTCACCCTTGACCAAGACCCTCCAAGACCAAGTCAAAACTTGCTTTTAGCAACTTCTGCAACTTCTGACTTCCAACAGCTTCTTTTGCAACTTCGACCTACCCAGCGGCTTTTTCTGCAACTTCTTTTGCAACTTCGACTTCCCAACAGATGCTTCTTGCTTGTGTGAGAAACAATGGAGTATTCCTGCTCCTTTCTTCTTCGCTTGGATAGATTCTCTCGCCTAGAGAATTCAGTTTCCAAAATAGTTCTTCTTGATGACCTAACTTCACTTTTGCAACTCGGATTTACTGCAGCAACATAAACCCTAATTCCATCACACGTCTGGAGAGAAGTAGCCCAGAAACTCAATTTTTCTCTTCCTCCTTTGTCGTCTTCTTCTTCGCACTCCTTTTCTTTCTTGTGATCGATCTTGAGTGTGAGTGATATGTCCAAATGAGATCCAGTTCCTTCTTGTTTATAGGCTTGAGAGGGGTACGGATTGCTATCATTAGGCCGACTTGTCCCTTCATGTTGGTCGACTTGATAATTGCACCATGACGAGGACTTGGAGGGTCTTTTGACTCTATTTTGACCCAAATAAATTTTTTTTGCAATATGTAACATGCCCAAATGGGTCTTCAATACATGTTAATGACTCAATCACCTTTATGACAAACCTAGAAGGACTCAATGAGTGCTTGACCTAAAAATAAATTTTCCTTGAGCATGAAACCCATGCCTCAAGAATACCAATAATTAATTTATTTTTCTCTTTTCATTAAATACATAAAATCATGATTACATATGTAATTATAAAGACAGAACCTAGTTACATATTTCAACAATGGCTAGGGTTTTGCTACCACTCTAGCAGGCGTCCTAGGAGGCGTTCCAAAGGCACTGCTACTAGCCCAAGTGACAACAATGGGACAAGGACCCACTGTCACCTCAGTCGATGTCGCCTGCTCTTTACGGACTTTCATCGATGGGAGGAGTCACGGTATGGAGGAAATCGCTTGAATGATAGGATCAATGGTAAGGTATAGCATGATTTCCTAGGCCCATTCAAAGGAGAGGCTCAATTAATGGTTCAAATCAGTGTTCTCGAAACCGAACCAGTTCCAACAAACCGGTCCAAACCGGCCAGTTTCGGCACCAAATTGGCTGGCTCGGTACCAAACCAGTCCGAACCAGTTCAGAGACCGGTTCCACCAGTTCACAAGCCCCACGGCCGCGCGGCCTGGGCATTAAAAAAAACATTTCTTTAATTTTTTTTTAATTATTATTTTTCCTAGTTGCTAATGCTACCCTAGCCCCTCTAAAGCTATTTAAACAACCCCACCCCCTCTATTTCACTCACACTATTCATTCCAGTCTCTTGCAATTCTTGAGCTGAGTTCGATGAGGAGCATTCAGAGAGTTTTTTTGCAGGGTTGTTCTGAGGGACATTTTTTGCATTTTTGAAGCGTTGATTGGAGTCTTGGGGAGCTGTTGGGTTGGCATATTTTCGAGCTACTTCAAAGATTTTTTTTTCCCATAGATCTTTGGGTTTTCTTCAGTGGTTTTTGCCGCTGGTGGAAGATTTTTTATTTTTTTTGTTGAGGCTGCTACATAACTGATTTTCTCCAAACTTTTAGAGGGTAAATCAAGGGCCAGGGGAATCAAGTCATAATCCCATTGTAGACTTGGATGCTACTTATTCTTCAGATGAGGATGAGGAGGATGATCAGGATGATGATTACGATGATGATTGATGATTTGATCATTGATTTGTTGTAGTTGTATCTTGTAGTATTGTAGGTTGTAGCATAATACTATGATCTATGATGTTATTTTGGACTATAAAGGCCTTTTAGAGTCTTCTTCTTGATGTTTGTAACATTTTTGGTTCAACGATGTTTTGCACTAAGTGTTATTTTGGTTATATGCACTATTACTTGCTATATAAATGAGAACTTTTCCATATTTGTGTATATATGGTTTGGATTCATATGGATGCACGCGAATATATCTGTTTTTTCTTTAAAATATGAATATTTTATGTGTTTTTGGTAAATCGGTTTTTTCCCCCTTTTTTTCCGGTTCTGGTCCAGTTCCGACTAGTTCCCGATCCACAAGGTTTTCCGGTTCGATGAATGGTTCGGTTCTGATAACATTGGTTCAAATACTTAAAGAAAAGCTGAAAGGATCCCCAAGAAAGACCTATGAAGGATGACCTCATGCTTAGGAATAATTCAAAAATGATGAATGCCTAAGATCAAAACTTCCAAAATCCCTCACTTGTGATTAATGTGTTTATACTAGGGTTCAAAGTGAGACAAAGATGGCTCATTCAATGGAAAGATTCAATTAAAGTGTGAGCTTTGGGAGAAGCTAAGGTGACTTTCCACGAACGTCGAAAACTCCTTGAGCGAAATATTATAAGAGACCAAGGGTTAAGAGATATACCATGGTAAAGGCTCATCCAATGATCACCTATAGTTAAGAGAAAATGTTTTCAGTGATGAACTACAAAGTGAAAACCTTCAGAAATCCCCATGTCAAAACAGCGTCAAGAGGTCCCTCTTGGTGTGATAGCTAGGGCATCAATTTATTTGAAATTCCACCGTTGGAATTCGTTAAAAATTGGAGGATGCCTAGAGGAGACATAAATGAAGAAACTTGTCCGGACAGAATCCTAAAATTCCTCCTCCCTAAAATTTGGCACCAGACCCTAGAAAATCTCCTTATCCTTAGGGGGCAAAGAAAAGAGGGGAAAGAATGATATTTCACTAAGTTAGTGTGATCACCAAGGATCTAGGACCAATGCCTAGCTATTGGGAAGATTGAAGTCAAAATGATCAATATTTAGGAATTTTGCTCTTCAAGGAGGCCTAAACAAGCAGCTACACTCTCTGTGGATGCAGCTTCATAGCAACTTTAGATTTTTATACTTCGATGTGCAATATTTGATGGAGTTTTAAGGTAAAAGGTCCACAACCTACCCATAGCAAAATTCATTCTTCTTGCCAAGCTTAATAACATATGCAACGAGCAAAGATTACAAGTGTTTCAGATTTCGCATTAATTTTTAGGGGACAAGTAAAATCATGACATAGCATTCCATACATTAGACATGAAACATTATGAAATTTGCGTGAAAAGAGCACTTACATGACAAAAAGAGTATATCCATCCATAAACTTGCCAAATAGAAGCTCCAAGAGAGAGCGAAAATATTCCACACATCAAAATGCATTTAATCATCCAAATCATTCCACAAATTGCAGGGTCAAAATATTTAGAAAGAAATATCCCAAATCCAAGTGATGATGAGAGATCAAAATGACCCTCTTTTATATTTATATGATCCTCCAATGGATTCGAATGGCTTAATTATACCTATTAATGCCCCTAAAATAAAAATAATGTGCAAAATAACATCGTTGTGGTGACAAGCCAACCAAATAGCTCCATAATATGAAAAATAAGCTTCTCAAGAGGGTCGAAATGATAATAAAATAGCTAGGAGAGTCGTTGGAAGGTCTACTGAAGTCCCTCATGTGCCATAATGAATAGGAGGGCTCCAATAACAGTGATGAAGGGGGTGGCCCCTTGATCTCCAAGAAAATGACCTGTGGTGCTCCCAAGTGGTTGTGGGGGCACAAAAGCATCCTCATGGATCTCCAACTTAATCGAACAAGCATGTATCCCATCTGCAACGGCTAGAACAATGATGTGAACCCTCCCTTTGTCTCCCATGGTGAGATCAACGTTGCTCGAAGTGGGGATGAAGCAGGGACGTTTTTTGGAATCGGGGACGCGGAAGCGTCATTTCCAAAAAATCTAGGAAGCGAAGCGTCTCGAAATCATCTACTATATATATATATATATATATATATATATATATATATTAAAAAAAAATCCAAAACACCAAATTAGTTGTAGAAGATATGGAAACATGCATATTTGTACATAAATCAAGACAGATATGGCATCCATTGTACATTAATGATTAAATATTCGAGATCAACCATCTAGAATCTATATTCTTCTCCTCTTGTCTAGCCTTTGCCTCTACCTCGATTGTCTAGGATATTAGTCAACATTGCCCAATTTTGATCAAACTACCTAATGACTAATCCAAGCCTTAAAATATGGTAGAAAAAGCTTAACATGCTTGATCGATGATTTTGACTTGATTGAAAGGTATTTTTTTGCTAACGGCGTGACAAAGGAGTTCAACAATTAACTCCACCAACACTAGGGTACATATAGGGCTTGGTGCTCTTGATTAAATGTCAATCACATACCCTCGTACATGATATAATCTAATGAAATGAAACAATCCCATTGAACCTAAATTCCTAAAAACTGTTAAGTTTGTTGAATTTTGAATAGGATATAGAATTCTATTTTCTCCATATGAAGTAAAATGAGGTTGGAACCACTCTCAATCATCCTGAGTTATTTCATGGTAATGTTAAAAATTGAAGTAAAAGGATGAAAATGATTTTAGTTTAAGAATTTAACCTTACCATGAGGGAGCATCAAGGGAGCACCTTTGGAGTGTCCAAGAAGCCCCAACCCAACTTAAGTCAAAGAAAAAAAAAAAAAAAAATATATATATATATATATATACCTGTGGAACCGTGCATCTTTGTACGGATCCGACCAGGAAACGTTGTGTTTACGTACGCCAATCCGTCGTATGTTGGAAACACTGGGGGGGGGAGTGAATCAGTATTCCTTTCAATTAGAGCATTAGTTAATCTTCAATTATTATCAGTGTTTGTACAATGATAGCAGCAAACAAGAGGAATACAAATGCACACAGTTTTTAAGGTGGAAACCCACTCCGGGACAAAAACCACCTAATGCTTTTCTAATAATTCTTTAATATTCAACTCCAATTGAAAATAAAGCTCCAACTTCCTAGAATCTAGAAAAGCATTCTTCTCCAGCTCCCACTGGATGGACGCTCCAATGCCCAAGATTCTTCAGTAGTCAACCGAACGGATGCCCCAACACCCAATGAGCTACAACTCACCCTAGCACCACCCTACCACCCTATAGAAGAATAAAAGAAGAATGGACTCCCGTACCAGGGAAAATGGTCCACTTTACAATGATATAGAATGATGTAAAAGAAGAAGATATACTAGACCATAACCCCAACTTTCACACAACCACCTAATGATGATCCTAGACCACCCGACACTGCCTCTTCAACTCTTGACAGATAGATACTAGTACAATTTGTACAATAATGTATTTACAATGACTTAGTACAATGATACCTTTACAATGATTGTATGCAGTGCTGCCCACTTGAAGACTTCATATGATGAACTTCTTGTTGTTGTTATGCACCTTGGTTGTTGCTCTTGTCATGCTACCTTCTGCTGCACCTTGCTTTGCTTTGCTGCCATAGAAAGTTTGGTCCTTTGCAACCCTTGACAACACATGATCTAGCTTTTTCTTGCCTTCTAGGAGCTCGATATTGAATCTGGTGTATCTCTGTTATTTCATATCCTCAATATCTGATTTTCGGTCTTGTAGTAGTCCTCTGAGTCGTCTTTCCAATGCCACAGGTCTGACTCAATTTGGATTCTTCAGAGAGAGTTATACCCAATCTCTCACAATGCCCTAATTATGGACTGTTTCAGCAGAGCGAACTTGTATGGCGTGCCACGTGTCACTGTTTCTTCATTCGGCTCTGAAATTGATAGAGCGAAAACTACATTCTGTGCAATATCTGTCACTTTTTACGGAATTCCAATCCGATACTCAGAGAGAGTGTTATGATGATTTTACCAAGGTCACTTCTTTGAGATTAATTTCAGGAGCCTGCAAAAACCCTGACTTCCACAGATCATATCTCCAAAAATATTGTGCACCTTGATCTGAAATTTTTACAGCAGTTTCCTCAGGATTTCAGCTTCGCCTCATAAAAATTTCAGCTGTTGAACCTTCGTAGAAAAAAAGTTAGAACAAAAATGCCACGATGACCTATTTCAGATGGCGAAATCCCTTGCCTAAGGAGGAAGTGAAGATCACAATTTATATAAATACTTAGGTTGAGAGAGGCTTCAACAAGTGAACATGGGAGGGATTTTAGGAGCTTAAAAAATATTAATTATGACTTTTCAATGACCCATGCCCCAACCCCATGGGGTTTAAGCCCACTAACTGGGGGTACAAACTTCAAACATGAATATCTCTCAAACCGTGAAGAATTACATGGCGTGCCATATATCAAGGGAAACATCTCGACAAGTAGAAACCATCAAAAGCATTATTGACCCAGAATATATTAATTTGGTATGTCAAAATTCCTATGCAATATTGGGTTAGCCCCTGGTGTTGCTTGGGTTGTCATCAATGACAACCGCTGATCAACATCGTATGAAATGCGGTTTCGACGTACGGAAACGCGGATCGGGCTAAAACGGTTCAGAAATGGAAGGAACTGTGTTTTCTAGCGTGATCCGCATTTCCATTTTTCTGAAACGCGATTCAAACAGCGGATCCTCCGCGTTTCCATATGAGACGTGGATCGGGGGTTGAAGTCGGGGGGACATTTCCTGCAACACTGTGTGAGACAAAACCCCATTTGGGTCGTGGACCAACTGCCAAGTGTGTGGTGCAAGTGTGTAGTCGACTGGGCAAGGTGGTCCAAGTGCACCATCATCATCAAATAAGTCGGACACGAGCGAGCAATGAATGGTGTTGAAGGGTCCATGGCATGGCTATTTTCTCTCTGCTATATGGGAGACCCATAGCTCTCAACGCACACCCTACAAATGTCAATATGACTGTAAATTTTTGTAGATGTTCTATGCTTGATGCAACTTTACTTTTTATCCCCAATATCAGCCAGCAATCACATAAACAAGAAAGTAAAATGCAGATAGAACATACCACTAGATCGACAAAAGACAAGCCAAAAATATATGTGTGTTCGTACGTTACGGCGGTCAACAGGATGCTTCAACCAGCAAAGTCTCAATACGGTCAGCCAACCAGAAGTATCACACAACCCTCTCAAACAACAAGATCAGTCAACCCAAAGTCAACGAAAGTCGACGTTGTCACAGTCAACGGTCAACGCAAAACAGCAGTAGAAAAAAGTCAACGCAGCCTGGTCAAAGTCAATGCCTAGCCTCGATTTATGTGCCAATAAATGCAAACTGCAAAAATCGAAATTCTGGGACAGATTTGGGTCAGTTTGACCAAGCGTTGACCAAAGTCAATGTTGGTCAACTCTACGCTGAAAAACCCTAGGTCAGAAAACAGAAATCTTCTTGTTGCGTTTTCCCACGTGTGGATGAAGAAGAGACTCCAATAGATGATCGAACCAATCAGATGAGGAGAGAGAAAGTGATGTGATGGATGAGTGAAAATGACCTCCAACGTTGACCTATTTATATCCATCAATGAGGGTGTGTGACACAACTGCTGGAGCTTCAAGCCTACATTTCATTTCAGGCCGACCTGCACATATTTTGAATAAGTTCAAAATAAATGTTCTGCTCATCGGATCAAGATGATCTTTAGATCGATCTTGCACCTCCCCGAAAGAGGAATCAATAAAAATATTGGCATCTTCATATGAGCATCACAACATGGAGTTTGGACCTAGTTGTCCAAAATTAACACTCCCTCTCCACTAGGGAGAACTCCATCCACATGTGCCATTCAAACATCGTGTGTCATCCTGTCGTAACATGCTTTGTTGGCTTCTTTATTTCAGAACAAAAGTGGGTTAGTCACAAAGACATCATTCCCGGCTGACAGAATCAGCCCAGAGGTCCGAAACCTCTATAGAACTCAAAAAGAGTCTCATACCAACCCAAAGTTGGTTTATCTGACCCAAAGTAAATAGGAGGTCTAAAACCTCACTAGACTTGATCCCAGATCAAGTGGTTGGACACGTGCCATCCTAGACATAGAGAGTACGGCAATCTCTGATGCGTCCATCAGTATTTATTCGGCCTCAGTGGTGCTCAAAGCTACCGACTTCTGCTTTCTGCTCATCTATGATATCGAAGCAGACCCAAGTGTGAAGCAGCATCCCAATGTGCTCTTACGATCCACCACATTGCCAGCCCAATCGGCATCAGTATATCCATGGAGTGTCACATTCCTGGCAGTGTATCTCAGCCCGTGGTTTATCGTGCCCCGAAGATATCTGAATATATTCTTGGCACCAACCCAGTGAATGTGATGAGGTTCAACCATATGTTGACTCAAAGTGTTCACTACAAAACATACGTTCGGACGGGTGTTCACTAAGAACATCAGGGCCCCTACGAATTGATGATACTCAATAGGATTTGCTAGCATGGGCCCAGCAGCGCTGCCACTCAACTTCTTAAAGTTGAGCTCCATCAGTGTCGACACGGACTTACAGTCCACCATTCCAAATCTTTCCAGAAGCTTCACAATATATTTTCCTTGAGAAAGGAAAATATCGCAAGGTCTTTGCTAGACCTCCAAGCCTAGGGAGTAATGCATCAGTCCTAGGTCCTGCATCTCAAACTCAGCAGTGAGCTCCCTCTTACACTGATGAATGAGAGGGTTAGCACCTGTCAGGAAGAGGTCATCCACATACAGCACCAGAATGAGAGGCTTTTCTCTATCAACCTTGTAGTAAGGTACGGATCAGCATTACTACGAGTGAAGCCCAGCTTCATCAAGTAGCTATCTATCCTCCTGTACCAAGCTCTAGGTGCTTGCTTCAACCCATAGAGGGCTTTCTTCAACCTGCAAACATGGATGTCCCGATCCTAAACTTCGAACCCCAAAAGTTGCTCCACGTACACCTCTTCCTTTATCGCACCATGCAGAAATGCGGTCTTCACATCCATTTGATGAAGATTCCATCCTTGCGTAGTAGCAAGGGCTATGATATATCGGATGGTGGTATATCGGGCCACAAGTGCAAATATATCATCATAGTCTATGCCTTCCTTTTGAGAGAAGCCTTGGGCAACGAATCTTGCCTTGAACTTTTTAGCATTTCCATCAAATCCATGCTTGATCTTATAGAGCCATTTCGAGGTGGCAACTGGTTTGTCCTCCGGTCTCGGAACCACATCCCAGACATCATTCTTCATAATGGACTCATATTCTTCGTGCATAGCAACCTTCCAGACTTGATGCTTTACGGCTTCTTCAAAAGAACCAGACTCAAATTGTACGATTGTACTCATGGTTGCTAGATACCCTTGGTATCTATTCGGCTTCTTGCTTTCCAAGCCTCTCTTCATGATCTTCCTCAAATCTCGGAAAATTGATTACTTTCCTCAAGGAAGCATCTTCGTCAAAGGTAACGTCGTGGCATATCTCCACTTCCCTTTTACCAGGCACATAGACTCTATAGGCCTTTGAAGTTTCACTGTAGCCCACAAACATTCCCTTCTTTCCAGAAGCATCCAGCTTGCTCCTCTTCTCCTTCGGTACATGAAAATAAACAAGACATCCAAAAACTCTAAAATGTGAGACGTCAAGTTTCTTACCAGAGAAAACCTCTTCGGGAGTTTTGGAATCCAGAGCAGAATGCAGGCATCGGTTTTGTATGTACACAGCAGTGCTCGAAGCTTCTCCCCACAGAAGCTTTGGAAGACCTTGGTCACATAGCATGGCACAGGCAGCTTCCACAATGGTCCTATTCTTTCTTTCAGCAACGCCATTCTGCTCAGGAGTATAGACAGTTGTGGTCTCCCTCTTGATGCCAACTTCTCTGCAAAAGTTCTTGAACTCATTCGTCTCATATTCAGTGCCATTATCGGTCCTCAATATCTTGATCTTCTTCCTTGTTAGATTTTCCACCAAGGCTTTGAAGGTACGGAACCACATGAAAGCCTCATCCTTCTTCCTCAAGAAGTATATCTAGGTTTTACGAGAGAGTCATCTATGAACATCATCTAATAAGAACATCCTCCCAAGGATGTCACAGGCAGCATACCAGACAGATCAGAATGTACTAATTGCAAGACATCAGATGTCTTTGTGACGCTTGAGGGGAAAGGTCCCCTTATATGCTTTCCTTCGACACAGCCCTAACATACACCTTCATGATCATTCTTGAATTCAAGCATCCCTGTCACCACCTTCCTTGCTTCGAGAAGGGCTTTATAATGAAGGTGTCCAAACCTTCGGTGCCATAGTTCAGTCTGTCGGATAGTATCACATGTCATCGCTCCCAGTGGACTTCCTTCAACCTGGTAGAGTGTATCAACTCTAAACCCAATCATGATAGCTTCCTTGAAACTCTTCTTCCAGATACGCACCTTACCATCAATGAATGCCACATTGAAACCTTTTTCTTCCATTGTCGAAATAGACACAAGGTTCTTCTTCAAATCAGGTACATAGAGTACATCTTGCAAGCGGAGGACTTGACCTTGAGACAAATGGAGGGTCACAGTCCCTGTCCCTTTCACGGGATATGTGGTATTATCTCCAAGGATAATTTTCAGATTAACATCCTTCTCCACCATATCAAAAAGTGCTTCCTTGAACCCAGTGATGTGCCTTGCGGCACCACTATCTATCAACCAGATATCCATAATGTCGGGTGGAGATGTAGCAGAGAGGGCAGATACAAGAATGAATTCATTTCTTTTATCATCAACAACATTAGATTCCTCATACCTGGAAGTTCTCGACCTTTTGTAAGGTTGCCCATTTCCACCAAAGGGAGCCTTCCTCTTTCCTTTGAACATATTGTTCCTTTGATTGCCATTCCTCTTGTTGTTGTTGTTGCTGTCATCATCGGGAGAATCCTTCTTGAAGGGGCATTCTCTAGCATAGTGGCTGGTCTTGTGACATGTGTAACATTTGCCTTTCTTCCCTTGGGCCCCTGCTCTTCCTTTGTTCCTCGAACCACCAAAGTTCTTCTTCTTAGCACGAGCAGTGAAGGCAACATTTCCTTCATTTTCATATTCCTTCATCCTTGTCTCTTCTTGTACGCATCTCAATAGTACTTCGTCAAAATCAGGTATCACATTCTTATTGAGAATGGTAGTGTTTAATACATGTCATTCGGATGAGAGACCTCCAAGTGCAGTGAGAACCATTGCTCAATCAACTATTGTCTCCCCAATGGCCAGAATATTATTTCTGATTTCGATCAACTTCAGAAAATATGATTGAACGGATTCATCCCTGCTTTTCTTCAGATTCTTCAGTTGGTTCTTGAAGAAAAGGACTTGATTTGCATTGTTGGCCTTGAACATGTTGACCAACTTATCATACATCTCCTTGGATGTACCCAGCTCAGAGATGTCGGCAACCAGACTCTTATGAATTGAGTCCCTGATCATCAGCTTTGCTTTGATTTCTCCCTTCTTATACTTTGACTTGGTGGTAGCAGGTGCGGTGGATGGCGGCTCTTGGATTTTACCCTGCACATAGTCCATGACATCTTGGTCTTCCAACATAAGATCCAATGTCATCTTCCAGGCATGGAAGTCTTCCTTCCCAGTGAATTTGTCATCAGCTTTAAAGCCATTGTAGTTTGAGGTACCCATGCTCTTCTTCGGTGATTGCTACAAACTTGGGCTTTGTCTTCACCTCAGCTCTAATACCATGTAAATTTTTGTAGATGTTCTATGCTTGATGCAACTTTACTTTTTATCCCCAATATCAGTCAGCAATCACATAAACAAGAAAGTAAAATGCAGATAGAACATACCAGTAGATCGACAGAAGACAAGCCAAAAATATGTGTTCGTGCGTTACGGCGGTCAACAAGATGCTTCAACCAAAGAAGTCTCAATACAGTCAGCCAACCAGAAGTGTCACACAACCCTCTCAGACAGCAAGATCAGTCAACGAAAGTCAACGTTGTCACAGTCAACGGTCAATGCAAAACAGCAGCAGCAAAAAGTCAACACAACTCAGTCAAAGTCAACGTCCAGCCTCGATTTCTGTGCCAATAAATGCAGACTGCAGAAATCGAAATTTTGGGACAGATTTGGGTTAGTTTGACCAAGCATTAACCAAAGTCAACACTGGTCCACTCTGCGCTGAAAAACCTTAGGTCAAAAAACAAAAATCTTCTCGCTGCGTTTTTCCACGTGGATGAAGAAGAGACTCCAATAGATGATGGAACCAATCAGATGAGGAGAGAGAATGTGATGCGATGGATGAGTGAAAATGACCTCCAACGTTGACCTATTTATATCCATCAATGAGGGTGTGTGACACAACTGCTGGGGCTTCAAGCCTACATTTCATTTCAGGCCGACCTGCACATATTTTGAATAAATTCAAAATAAATGTTTTGCTCATCGGATCAAGATGATCTTTAGATCGATCTTGCATCTCTCCGAAAGAGGAATCCAATAAAAATATTGGCATCTTCATCTGAGCATCACAACATGGAGTTTGGACCTAGTTGTCCAAAATTAACAATAACCCTCTGGAGGGCTTGGACCCCGTATAGGGAGACCAAACCCAAAGATGAAGACCCACCTGCAATCCTATATAAGATCCAATGCATCTCCTCACCTTCCAGTACAACAATTCATTAGTGCAATTGTGCAAACAAGCTTACAAATCATGCAACCAAGTGGGCACTTCATAGTGGCATGCCCTTCCATAATGGGCTTTAGAATGTACAGGTGTCCCTAGGTTCAAGAAGGAGGTTAAACAAGGACCCTGTTGTTGAAAAGTGTAACTAGGTCGGTCTTCATGTTGACTATGTAATTATGTATTTATGTATAGAAGATGTCAATAATAATAAAATGTATTTTGGTATACGTGCCTCATGGGTTTCATCAGCAAGATTTTATTATGTAGATAGACTTCTTCTTGATGTCTATTAGGTTTATGTCTTCTGGGAATAAATACAGTTAGGTGTCATATTCATGAAGGATTTAGTTTGTGCTCCAAAGACCTTGACAGCCCTCATATAATCAAGTGAAGACAATTTGCTACGCTTTTGAAGTAACACCTCTTGGAAAGTGGAAGAAACTACGAGTCATGTCGGCCTACATGTTATGGTGAAGTCGGCCTAAAACTATATTTGATGATTGGCCTAAAAAGGTGAGAACAGCTCACTATAAATAAGCCCAGTCTACGGATCATTTGGATGGACAAGCCTCATGGACAGCACTCAACAAAAATGTGTATTCCTCTCTGATATTGCGGACAAAACCTGAGGTAGTTTGTTGGTTGTTTTGTGGAAGCAATAAGTGTGAATAATACAGAACTAAGTGCGGACATATCTAGGTCACACTGCGGACAAATCTCAGTAAAAGAAATTGCGGATCTGTCTGAGTAAACATAAGTGCAGATTCCTCTGAAATAAATGCGGATAATTCTGAAGTAAGTTTGTAGATGTTTTTGGAAAGGGTATGCGGATAATTCTGAAGTAAGTTTGCGAATGTTTTTGGAAAGGGTATGCGGATTAATAAGTGTAGATATATATATATATATATACACCTACAGTAGACACCTACCAGAAATCAATACGAACAAATATCAAGATTATGGTGTGAACATACAAGAAGAATCAGTGCAGATAAAAAACAAGGTGCTAATCAACCTCATGAATTATTGCGGAACCCTGGAATAAGTGCAAGTCAATAAGAGCGGTCAAGTGTTGTGAACTAGGGCAACATTTGAATTCTGTTAAGTGCACAAAAGAAGGTAAGTGCAGGCAGAACTGTGAACTAGTGCAATATTTGAATTTGGTCAAATACAGGAAGGAAGATACGTCCAGGCAGAACAGTGAACTAGGGCATCATATGAATTCAGTCAAGTGCAGGAAGAAAGATTGTGGATAGTCAGGAGCAGTCAGCAAAGAATTAAAGACAATGACCCTAAGGAGGAGAGGAAAAAATTGTGAATATCAAGGTCTTGGAAGCACATCTAGATTAAGGGTCGAAGTCTGGGTCATGGTACTTGTCATTTGAAGGTCTATAAGAAGAATTCTTTGCGGGTTTTCCTCTCCAAAAGGGAGAGGTTTTGCCCTGGCTATAGAAGTCTAATTTTGTGTCTTGCATCTTTTGATAATTGACTTGATGAAAGATTAACTAAACTAAAAGAAGAGAAGACATAAGTACCACATGTAAGTTCACAAGTAATTATCAAGAAGAGAATTTGTATTAACCTACAGCCCTTCAAATTCTCAACATGGTATCAGACCTAAGGTGCTAGAAAAGGCATAGAGACACTCAAGGATCAGATTTTGTGGATGACATCAAACCAAGGATTTGATTAGAAGAAAGGTCAGTCTTCCACAATGAAAGAAATAAGATAGTATTGTAAAACCATCGTAAATGTGGCAGCAGATCATTGTTATCTCAAAGTATTGCCATCAAAAAGCTTCAAGGCAAGTTACCTATCATTCTTGATCTTTCAAGAAAGCAGCAGAATATCCTCATAAATCACCATTCAAAGGAAGCTTCAAACACCTTCAAAGTAATCAAGCTGATATAAGAAGAAAAGCATCTACTCAAGTAATTATATCTATGACTTTATATGAATCTATTAAAAGGTCTCATTTGCAAAGAAAGAAACAAATTGTTTTAGGCTTCAAACTTTCCATAAAAGACAAGGACAATGAAGTCATGCCAAATTCATGAAGGAAGATATAAGAGCCCAAAGGATTCTTATAGAATCCATAAAAGACTCTATCATCTCCGATGTACCAAATCTAAAATCATCAAAAGGAGTATATAAGAAATTAGTGGAGCTATTCTCTGTGAAGTACTGCAGGAGAAGCAATCTTTCTGATCAACTGCAGAAACTAGGAGAAGATTAAAATGGTGCTAAAAGCTCTATGAGAAGAATGGGGAAATCTCACTTCACAATTATACGGGAAGATAGAAGTCACACCATTCCATGATTTTCCCTATGTAAATAGAGGAAACAAGATTGAAAGCCAAAGTTGTTAAAGGATCAAGTGAAGGAATCAAACCTTTGCAGCCATGTCCAGGAAGAAAGGAAGATTCGGTAAGTTTTGGTCCTCAGAGTAAAAAAAGAAATGTGGACGAAGCACGATGTCATGGATATGATGAACTTGGGCATTAAAATAAAAATTGTCCTTAATCTGAAAAAGGACAAGAAAAATAGGGAAGAAGCCCATGTCTCTGAAATGAGGAAAGAGCTTGATAAGAAAGAAGAAAGGATCTCCACTACGATTGAGATGATCTTCTCCTTTAAGTGATTTCTACTGGGTATATGATAGGAAGCAGTGTAGCATCTTGATGAAAGCATGGTAGGAGCTCCTGGTGAATCAGCTCCAGGAAAACCTCTCTGATAACATTACTAATGGAAAGCAGTCATCAAAATCAAGGGTCATCATAGAAACAAATTATGGGATGTGATGACACATTGATGAAGTAAGCCAAAAAGGAATGAAGCTCTTCATTCAAAGAGAAGCTGCTACACGCTGACTCAAGGAAAGAGGTATGAGGTATGCAGACATATATGCTGATATTGGATGTTGTGAAGTCATGTCATATGGTTGCAGATAATATACCTTCGTATTTAAAAGTATGATCTATGAAGGAGGATCTCTCAGTGCACTTGTTAGCCACCCATAAAATTCTGTCATATCAGATGGTGGCTAAATAATGTTGGATAGCCTTCAAGAAACAATTTCATGATTAAAATTGCTGGTACTTGAAGACTTTTTGATAATGTCCTATCCTTGGTTAATATTCACTACTGTTTCCATTCAGAACTCAGAAATCCTGCTGATTTCTAAAAACCAAAGTACTTCTGCAAAGGACCCTTTTCCCTTTTTCTTCTTTCCACCACTAACCTCATTTTCTATTCTCCATTTCCCATGAAAACCCCACAGTTTCATGTTTCTCCCTTTTTCATTTCATTAAAAACCCTTTTATAAGGTTAAAAACCACTATTTTGACCTTACCGAAAGCCTTTATCTCCTTAAAAAACCATAGAAAACACACTTTTTCTATGCGTTGGACTTAAGCCCCTCAGGCTAAGCCCCTGCCTTTTTCTCTCCATGTGAACCGACGCCGTGACTGAAGCGTTTCCCCTGCGGGGGCTTTGCTCTATCCATAGGGTCAAACCTTGGTGCCCCCATAGTTGACTCCTCGGGATGGGTGAAGACTTAATCTAACGGCTGCCATTCACTACGGGGGGTTGCTCCAAAAGTCTCGTGTCCGTACAGCTTGGCCCCCCGCAGTTCATCTCCGCCGTCCGATCAAAAACCATTCAACGGAGCCGAACTGTTTCCCGTGGTGGTCCCCGTGCCCGCGTTCATTGTGTGAAAACCGGTGGTTTCATTCCGCACCACCCATCCATAGCCGGCGGTATTTCCCGCGGACCCAGCGATTCCATACGCTGGGTGACGCGCGTCCTCCGCCCTGTTTCAAAACCGCCGCATAAAGTCAATCCCCCGCGCGTTATCCGTCAGGCCATAACCGCCCAGCGGAATCGATGATAGCCGTCCGATCTAGGCCCACTGATCCAACGGTGGATGATCGCCCAAGATGCCCGACCTTTAACCAAAGCGCCCGATCGATAACCAAGTCGTCGCGCGGTGGGAAATCAATCTCCCCCGTCGATCTCTGCAGATCGACGGTCCCCATTCAATTTCCCGATTCCATTCCCTAGTCAACTATTCTCCGCCGCTGACTTTCCCGATTGCTCCCGACCGTCGATCATAGCGCGATCGACGGCTCAAATTGCCCCGCTCCTCCGCACGCCCTCCGATGCAGATCTAACCATATAAATGCAGGATTTAAATGCAGGATTTCCTCATTTTGTTTGTTTTGTGCAGGTTTAAGGTTTTTTCTTGATTAAATGAAAAAATTTCATGGGGCAAGGATGACGATCCTCTGCCTTTCGAATTCACCGGAGAGATTATCCGCAGGGTGTAAATTCATACTGTCAACGAGGCTCCATGAGCTTTCGCTGCCACGCGCCCCTGTAAAACCTGGAAACAGCAAAGAAGTCACAGAAAAAGAGTACTCTAACGCAGAAACCAACCAACCACAGTGATTAATGGACCAATGAGTGATTAATGCAGACAGCTATCATGCTTAATCCCCCAACAAAAACACGCTTTAAAGGTCCAGCAAAAAAGTGTTTATCAGACAGAATGCCTCCACCGCCATATCCGAGGCAAATTGATTCCTCAACCACCACAACGTCACCTGTGCCTCAAAGGATTCAATTAGGAGCTGAATTTATTGATCAGGATCAGTTTTTTGCCTCGACACAACCAAAGAAGTCACTTCTGCCAGGGCCTTCAATGCAAAGAATATCTGCAGAGTTACTTCGGACTACCTGTGCCTCAAAGGTCAACAAATACTCCTACCCATCTTAAATCATAAGTGTGAATCAATTAATACGGTGAACACCTCTTCTTTTTCTTCATTGAGCATCCCAAGGGCCAATGGGCCATTTAAATCCTGTATTAATTGTAATTGAGATCTTTTTCAGATCTCACCTCCTCATCTTTCTATATATACCACATCAGAGATAGTTGTTGGTTGTTGGTTGTTTGTTTGATCACAAGTTGTAACATTGAAACTCTCGGAAATAAATATACAAGTCTGTTGAAGTTGAAAAATAAATTGAAGTCTTGGATGTCTTGATGATGTTGTTGCATCCCTGTTCCTGAGAAGGCTCTATCACTGGATTCATGAGCTTGGTTGTTGGTGAAGTATTCTAACTGTTTAATGTTTTCTCCTATTTTCATTATGTTTCATAATCTCTTACTACAGTAGGCTGAAATTTTTAGGCTAAGAAATGACTCCTGGAAGCACCTTAGACCTATTCACCCTTCACTGTTTTATGTTTTCTTCTGTTGAAGTATTTTAGAGGCTTTAAACCTTCTCTTTAGTCTTCATGCTTGTTTATTTCCTTGATATCTCAAATAGTTGGTTTCAGCATGATTTATGGTTCTCCCTGCTTTTCTGCCATCACTTGAAAGCTGTTATTGAAGTCTCCCTTTGAAGTACCATTGTCTTAAGTTAATCAAAGAGGTCGGTTTTGATCTTACCCTTTGCCCCTGCTTGAACAGTTGTTTTGAAGGTCTTTATAGTTGCAAACATAGATGTTATTTAGGTGTTCCCTCTTCTATGAATGCAGCTATCAGTGAATCTTTTATGTTTTCTAAGTCCTTTAAAATAAAATCTTTGAGGAAATAGGGAGTTCCCAGAATCTTAGATTTCATTTTAAAAGTTGTCTTGAAGTCATTGTTTGCTTAAAGAATGTTTGTGGAATTTATGGTTAGCCCTGTCTATCAAATATCTCTTTATTGTTAAGTTATGTTTTCAAGTTCCCTTTGTTGAGAATTAAGTTTCTCTTTCCAAAACATTAATGTCCATCTCATTCCAAAACAAAGGATCCTATGGCCAAGTTAGATTTTCCCTTTGATATCCCATATCCCTTGAAGAGTTTGTCATGACCTTATTTTGACTCCATTGCCCAATGAACCAGATATTTCCTCTTTCTGTCTATCTTTCCTAGACCTTTCATATTCTGTTGTATCAACTCAACCCAACCAAACGAACATATGCACTTAATAACTAGTCTAAAATCCATAATCAAAGCAAACAAGATAAACCTTTGCAAACAAATATTTGAGAGATCCCTCTCTGAGAACAGGAGGACTAGGTCCTGGAACTCTAAAGATTGGTTCTGATGTTGCCTTGTCTTTTGATTTTCCAAACTGTCAAAACACGGGAGACCAACATAATGGCGATCACGGTGGGACCTCTGAGTCAGTAACAATCCAAATACCCCTTAGGACTTCAGAAATCCCTTATTTTCAAGAATATCCAGTGATTATTAGCCACCTCATCGCCACCAACATAATGGCGATCACGGTGGGACCTACTGAGAATATAGTAGTTTGAAAACCCTCTTCAAGCTTTTTTAGGCCCAGTATAACAGAAGTATTTTCTTCAAGCACTGCCTAACATAATGGCAATCATGATAGGACTTAATTGAATCAGTGACAAACTAAGTAACCCTTAGGATTCCTTTTGATCCTTATCAAACCTTGAAGAAACCAGTTACCAAGCCATAAGAGCAACTCTGTTTGTTTGAACACCTTAGCTAAGTGCAAAATCAGACTTAGAACACTCTCTTAACCTATAAAACCGAAAGAAACTCAGAAAAACCCAAAAATATTTAGTTTGGCTTCATAATAAACATGGTGGTAAAACCATAAAACATTTTATCTTTACAAAAGCTAAAAATTTTCCACCTGGTGACTCCACTGGCCTCCAGTAGGCATATTACTCTTCCAGTCCTTGTAGACTCCCTTGGGAATGCATTGAGCAAACCCAATCATGCTGTTGGTGGACAGCAAATTTCAAAATCTTCCACCTGGCGACTCCACAAACCCAAAAGACCTAATAACTCTACTGGTAGAAGACTCTGAACTGGTTAAAAGGATACAGTGACCTTAAACACAAAACTCAACCATTACAAGACCTAGACAATGAGCAACATATGGATGATGATCAAGACTTTATAGAAGAAGGTGAGCAAGATTATAGAGAAATAATAAAGAAAAATTACTGATCATGATGGAGAAAATGGTGTACATACTTGGGAAAAGATTTGAAAGGTATGAGGCCAATTTAAATATTGATGATCTAGAGCAGCCCATGCTCCTTTCAAATCAAGAACAAACCCAAAAACTACAAGATACGTATGATGAACAAGATTACAATGAGAGCAATGAAGAAAGTTGTCAGGAAACTCCTGATTGCCTACCTATTTCTTGTATTATACTATTAAAAGAACTCCATAATCAGATTGCAAAAGCTCATAGTGAGCAGTGCCTTGAGGAAAACATAAGCCATTTTGAACCTACAACATCTGAAATAGGAGAAGAGACAACACAACCAGAGTCTCTTCCTTTATGCTATGACTCATTTCAGATTATTAAAAAAGGATGGCATCCTAACAATATACTTCAAACAACTCATGAACTTTACAGTCAAAGTGACTGCCATAAAAATCATGAGGTGTTGTTTGAAATTGAGATAGATCAGGAAAAGGAAAAGAATCTTCAAGTTTCCCCTACGAGCACAAGTAATCATTCCCTAGAAGAGGCTCAAGAAGACATCCAGCCTCAAAACCAGTTAACACAAGAGGGAGAGGACTGTTGTTCTTCTGTCCAAAGCAAAGAGAAAATTCCTTCTCTTTTTACAGAGGAAGAAATTGATCAGATATTAAATAAACAGTCAGCCCTCAATCCTTTATTAGAACAAAACACTTCTGCTCATTTTCCTACTAAATGTTGTTGTCTTGAAATAGAAAATAAACTTGTAGGTCAACTAAAAGAACAAAATAATAACCCAATATGTTTGATTGGTGAAATTGTGTATACTAATGACTTTTCAACTTCTGATCAATCTAATGATGATGATGAACTCCAAACAGAAAATAATCATGCAGGAAAACCAGCAGTGGATTGGTGTCATGAAATTCATTATCATCATCTTGAAAGCAGCAATCAGCCAGTCCAATTCATCAGGAATAATTTTCACATAATTGGGAATCAACTATCTATTAGTTGTAATTTTGGGGTTGAGAAGAAAGAGGAATTTCTTGAACAGGATGCATATGAGGAGCCTCCTCCTGAAAGGGTTGAGGTAATAAAAGATACCCCTACTCGAGAACATGATGATCTCTTCATAGAACACAGTCCACTGAATCAGAGCATACCAGGACTACAAGAGGACAACACTGCAATGTATGATGAAATCTCTAGTTCAAATAATAATGAAGATGAGGAAGTTTTTCTTCCTCATAAGAATCTTTGCCTTAATCCAGTGGAGAACGAAGAGATGAGCCTGGTTGAAACACGTCTTCCAAACACTCACAACCAGGTATTATTTCAAGATCCCTATGCTCATTTCTTGAAAATCTTTGAAGAAGGGATAAAGGTTATTAGGAGCAGTATATTACCAACAGCAAGAGGATTATTTAGCACTGTTGCTAAAAAACAAAAAGAATGGGAGTGGCCCTATTTGTCCAGCCTGCCCAAGGAGATGAAGAAGGACCAATCATGGAATCATTTGTTGGATTGGTTGTACTGGAAAAGAGAGTTCATCAGCTAAAACATGTAAATGTTCCAAGTTAGATTAGGTTAGATAGGAAAGCAATAAAGCTCAGCTTTGAGCATTTAGTTAGTTGTTGATTTTTGTCTTGTAAGAAAAATAAAAATGCAAAACAATAGAAAAGAGAAAAGAGGGCAGATTGTCAAAACAAGAAAGGTATAGCCCCATACCAAAAAGAGAAATAAATCTGAAAGTGTGCAAGCTTAAATGCCACTCCTGATAATCACACTTCTAGTTAGTCAAACAGCCTAATCTTAACTAATTAGTTTTAAATTTTCTGCTGATAGGGTAGTGAATTTGGTTTGCCAAATTGTTTAATCTTGGCTTATCAGTAGATAGATTAGGATAGAAATTAAAGGTTCAAACAAATTCAAAATCTGAACCAAAGTCTCCAAAGAGAGATGACTCAAAACTGTTTTATTTTCTGAGTCATGAAAGAGAAAAACTGGTTCTAATTTGCCCAAAATCTGAAATCAGTTATCAAAGAAGAGACAGCTCAAACAAAAGCAAAAACAGAGCTGTGAAGAAAAGAGAAGGCCATGATGAGAAACTTTTAGATCTTAAACCTTCCATTTTGATTTTAATTTTTTGCAAATAATAATCTATGTGCAGCTTGTTTTTATGCCATAGATCACAGCAAGTTAAAAAGTTTAATCTTGACTTGACTGTTTTTGAATTTATGTTATAGAATTTAGAAAATGGAAGTCTGTTGGACAGCTTAATCCCAACAGACAGTAGATTAGGTAGAGAATCATATGGATCCAACTGTTTAATCTGGATCCATGAAGAAATAAGGAGTAGAGTTAGATTAGTTTTTATGCTTTCAAAAGAATAAAATTTTGTAAGAGAGTTTGCCAATCCAAGTGCACTCCGATGAAGAGAAAATGTTAGATCAGTAGGATTGGGTAGGTAGAAAGTTTGTTGATAAGAGTTCCATTGTTTTCCAAAGATTGACAATTGGTTTCCAGAGCAAAGAAAGATCTTTCAAAGCAGAAGAAATAGCCCAATGGATGAGGCAACTGATCAGCCTCCCAGAGAATACAAGTCTGCAGTTCTTGATGCCTTCAAAAGGACACCATCCCCAAGTGGAGCCACTGTTAGCCACCCATAAAATTCTGTCATATCAGATGGTGGCTAAATAATGTTGGACAGCCTTCAAGAAACAATTTCATGATTAAAATTGCTGATACTTGAAGACTTTTTGATAATGTCCTATCCTTGGTTAATATTCACTACTGTTTCCATTCAGAACTCAGAAATCCTGCTGATTTCTAAAAACCAAAGTACTTCTGCAAAGGACCCTTTTCCCTTTTTCTTCTTTCCACCACTAACCTCATTTTCTATTCTCCATTTCCCATGAAAACCCCACAGTTTCATGTTTCTCCCTTCTTCATTTCATTAAAATCCCTTTTATAAGGTTAAAACCCACTATTTTGACCTTACCGAAAGCCTTTATCTCCTTAAAAAACCATTAAAAACCATAGAAAACACACTTTTTCTATGCGTTGGACTTAAGCCCCTCAGGCTAAGCCCCCCGCCTTTTTCTCTCCATGAGACCCGACGCCGTGACTGAAGCGTTTCCCTTGCGGGGGCTTTGCTCTATCCATAGGGTCAAACCTTGGTGCCCCCGTAGTTGACTCCTCGGGATGGGTGAAGACTTAATCTAACGGCTGCCATTCACTACGGGGGGTTGCTCCAAAAGTCTCGTGTCCGTACACCTTGGCCCCCCATAGTTCATCTCCGCCGTCCGATCAAAAACCAATCGATGGAGCGGAACTATTTCCCGTGGTGGTCCCCGCATCCGCGTTCATTGTGTGAAAACCGGTGGTTTCATTCCGCACCACCCATCCATAGCCGGCGGTATTTCCCGCGAACCCAGCGATTCCATACGCTGGGTGACGCATGTCCTCCGCCCTGTTTCAAAACCGCCGCATAAAGTCAATCCCCCGCGTGTTATCCGTCGGACCATAACCGCCCAGCGGAATCGATGATAGCCGTCCGATCTGGGCCCGCTGATCCAACGGTGGATGATCGCCCAAGATGCCTGACCTTTAACCAAAGCGCCCGCTCGATAACCAAGCTGTCGCGCGGTGGGAAATCAATCTCCCTCGTCGATCTCTGCAGATCGACGGTCCCCATTCAATTTCCCGATTCCATTCCCTAGTCAACTATTCTTCGCCGCTGACTTTCCCGATTGCTCCCGACCGTCGATCATAGCGCGATCGACGGCTCAGATTGCCCCGCTCCTCCGCACGCCCTCCGATGCAGATCTACCCATATAAACGCAGGATTTCCTCATTTTGTTTGTTTTGTGCAGGTTTAAGGTTTTTTCTTGATTAAATGGAAAATTTTCATGGGGCAAGGATGACGATCCTCTGCCTTTCGAATTCACCGGAGAGATTATCCGCAGGGTGTAAATTCATACTGTCAACGAGGCTCCATGAGCTTTCCCTGCCATGCACCCCTGTAAAACCTGGAAACAGCAAAGAAGTCACAGAAAAAGAGTATCAGATCGCAGGAAATCAGAAAACTAACCAGAAGCAGAGGATTAATGGACGAATGAGTGGGGATTACAGCTAAGACAGTTATCAAAAGCCTAATCCCCAACTCAAACACAGTTTAAAGGGTAAACCTAAAAAGTGTTTATCAGACAGGTTGCCTCCACCGCCATATCTGAGGCAAATTGATTCCTCAACCACCACAGCGCCACCTGTGCCTCAAAGGATTCAATCAGGAGCTAAATTTATTGATCAGGATCAGATTTTTGCCTCGACACAGCCAAAGAAGTCACTTCTGCCAGGGCCTTCAATGCAAAAAATATCTGCGGAGTTACTTCGGACTACCTGTGCCTCAAAGGTCAACAAGTACTCCTACCCAGCTTAAATCATAAGTGTGAATCAATTAATATGGTGAACACCTCTTCTGTTTCTTCATTGAGCATTCCAAGGGCCAATGGGCCATTTAAATCTTGTATTAATTGTAATTGAGATCTTTTTCAGATCTCACCTCCTCATCTTTCTATATATACCACAGCAGAGATAGTTGTTGGTTGTGGGTTGCTGTTTGATCACAAGTTGTAACATTGAAACTCTCTGAAATAAATATACAAGTCTGTTGAAATTGAAAACAAATTGAAGTCTCGGATATCTTGATGATGTTGTTGCATGCCCGTTCCTGAGAAGGCTCTATCATTGGATTCATGAGCTTGGTTGTCGGTGAAGTATTCTAACTGTTTAATGTTTTCTCCTGTTTTCATTATGTTTCATAATCTCTCACTACAGTAGGCTGAAAGTTTTAGGCTAAGAAATGACTCCTGGAAGCACCTTAGACCTGTTCACCCTTCATTGTTTTATGTTTTCTTCTGCTGAAGTATTTTAGAGGCTTTAAACTTTCTCTTTAGTCTTCATGCTTGTTTATTTCCTTGGTAGCTCAAATAGTTGGTTTCAACATGATTTATGGTTCTCCCTGCTTGTCTGCCATCACTTGAAAGCTGTTATTGAAGTCTCCCTTTGAAGTACCATTGTCTTAAGTTAATCAAAGAGGTCGGTTTTGATCTTACCCTTTGCCCCTGCTTGAACAGTTGTTTTGAAGGTCTTTATAGTTGCAAACATAGATGTTATTTAGGTGTTCCCTCTTCTATGAATGCAGCTATCAGTGAATCTTTTATGTTTTCTAAGTCCTTTAAAATAAAATCTTTGAGGAAATAGGGAGTTCCCCAAATCTTAGATTTCATTTTAAAAGTTGTCTTGAAGTCATTATTTGCTTAAAGAATGTTTGTAGAATTTATGGTTAGCCCTGTCTATCAAATATCTCTTTATTGTTAAGTTATGTTTTCAAGTTCCCTTTGTTGAGAATTAAACTTCTCTTTCCAAAACTTTAATGTCCATCTCATTCCAAAACAAAGGATCCTGTGGCCAAGTTAGATTTTCCCTTTGATATCCCATGTCCCTTGAAGAGTTTGTCATGACCTTATTTTGACTCCATTACCCAATGAACCAGATATTTCGTCTTTCTGTCTATCTTTCCTAGACCTTTCATATTCTTCTGTATCAACTCAACCCAACCAAACAAACATCTGCACTTAATAACTAGTCTAAAATCCATAATCAAAGCAAACAAGATAAACCTTTGCAAACAAATATTTGAGAGATCCATCTCTGAGAACAGGAGGACTAGATCCTGGAACTCTAAAGATTGGTTCTGATGTTGCCTTGTCTTTTGATTTGCCAAACTGTCAAAACACGGGAGACCAACAGCACTGACAGATGAAATCAACATAATATGTCCTCATCGAATATGAGGAGGTTGTATATAAACAAGAAATTGGAAAATTTGTAATGTCCTAGGAATGAAGAATGTGCAAAGAGGAAGAGATCATGAATTACAACCATGTCAAGAGGCAGTTATCATCCGAAGGCCAAGAAGATGTGACTAGGAGATCTCCTGGGAAGATATGTAGACTCTGACAAAAGTCTGGTAAAGAAGAAGACCCCTGGCAAAAGCATATCATTAGGAGATGCTTCAATCTATATTAAGGATGCCAAGGCCTACAGGAAGATGTCATGGTGAAAGATCGTCACTAACGTAACTTTTGTTCTAAAAGTTCATATGAATATGTTTATCTAGATGAAATATGCGCAGGGCTGCTAATCATGAGAAAGGATGTATGATCCTTGGAGATGATTCAAAGGAAAGCAGCATGGCGTAACAATGGACCAGATAAGGAAGTCTGATGAATCACTTTCTGTTAGCTGACATGACTCAAGGATGAAAGTGATGGATGATTTGTGCCCTATGAAGCTAAAAGTTGAAGATTCCTCAATATCGAAATCCATGACATCGAGGACAGGAATTCTTCATGAGCAGCTGGGTGTCTCACCACTGCTGCAGGAGGTCCCTGGTTAAGAGGGAGACTGATGATAAGGTTCTTACTTGGAAGAAACTTGGTAATTCCTAAGAATGAGCTTAGGTACATTCCTTGTATAGGAATGAGTACATTCCCTTATGGGATAGGTCCTCCCTGGTTGAGAGGGAGAGATAGACACATCATTCTGGTCTTCACTTGGGAAGACAGAATGGAGGATTGAGTAATCATCTGGCATTCGATACTCTTTGAGAATGTATTAGGGCATTCAAGATAAGAGTAGTGGGGGACCGATATTCTTTGAGGGCTAGCTACCCAAGAAAAGAATAGTCCAAGAAGGTCATACTTTGGGAACACCTGGGTGGAGTAAGTACCTTGGAGAGACAATGACGATGGTGTCTATCAGTCATGTATCTCGCCAACATTGTAGCCCATTGTCTCATTGAGAGATGGGGTTGTTAGTCAAGGCCTTGCACTAGGACAATGCTGGTTGATATGATGCTATACAGATGCGATTACCAATCCGATTATTCTTATGAGATTTTTCAGTTTGAAAGTAACCGTGTACCTGTATCAATACCTCCCTAGTTAAGAGGGAGTGTTGAAAATTGTAACTAGGTCAGTCTTCATGCTGACTATGTAATTATGTATTTATGTATAGAAGACGTCAATGATAATAAAATGTATTTTTGGTATACTTGCCTCATGGGTTTCATGAGCAAGATTTTATTATGTAGATAGAATTTTTCTTGATGTCTATTAGGTTTATGTCTTCTAGGAATAAATACAATTAGGTGTCATATTCATGAAGGATTTAGTTTGTGCTCCAAAGACCTTGACATCCCTCATATAATCAAGTGAAGACAATTTGCTACGTTGTTGAAGTAACACCTCTTGGAAAGTGGAAGAAACTACAAGTCATGTCGGCCTACATGTTATGGTGAAGACGGCCTAAAACTATATTTGATGATCGGCCTAAAAAGATGAGAATAGCTTAACGACCACACTTTGTCAACGACCTCATAGCAGTACACCCCCATTTTTTCAAATGGGATTCATCATGTTCGACGAGTTCACACCATTCAAATTTCATCATCAGTCGACAGTTTTATAAATGATGTAAACCCATTCTGCATGTTTATGATGTAAATGATCTAAGTAAGACCACTATGTCTGTAACAACCTAGGTAAGCCTAGTATTTTGGTGATGATTTCTATCCTAGGAGGTTTTTGTCTCACTGATTCATTTGTGTTTCTCGACACAAGTGATCGGCAGATTTTTCCCCTCCAGCCTCACCCCAAAGCTAGGGTGGATTTTGTCATCAAGATGCTAAGTGCGTCCTAGTGTTTTCTATTGAGTCTTTGTAAAAGTAGTTTGGGAATAATCCTAGCTAATTGGTTAGATTATTTTATTACAAGCTATTTCGTCTACTAGATCATGTTTTGAATCGCAGAATTGGTTAACTATTTGAGGGTTTATCGCGAATGGGTATTCCCCCTTTATGTGTCTAAATGTATTTATCTTATGTAAAGAGGGTTGGAAAAATAATTAAATCCCCTCTTAGTCAATTAATTACATTTTCTGGCCAATTTAAATTAAAAATCCTAAGCCAGAAATTTAATTAATTTTAAGTCCTAGGTGAGTTAAAATTCTTCATAGGCAAAATTCGTGGGTCCTTAAAAAATAAATTTTTAAAGGTCTCAGGCCATGGGAATATTGAGAATTTCAAGAAATTTTGGACCCTTGAGCCTTGGTGGTTAAGTCTAAGTCAAAATTTTGAGGTAATTAACTCAAAAATATTATTTTTGAGTTAATTAAAATGGAATTAAATGATAAATTCGAATTTCCTCAAAATTATAATTTCGACAGTCCAGATTATAAGATAATTATATCTTTTTCGACGGTCGAGATTATTTTGACATGGATAAACCAAACTAACCGTTGAATATTTTATCTTATAAATTAGAGGTCTTTGTATGTCATTTGCATCCGATCTTTGAATCGTGCACTTGTTCTCAAAAGCTCTTGTAATTTTTTGATCAATAAAGCATAAAGACTTTGGGGTTACAAACTTTGGTGTTCCTTTTCCAGATCTATGTGGTGATATTGTCTCTAAACTCTTGCTACTTTTATTGGCATTTGATGGTTGATGACCTTTATGGATTGATCTGCATACAGGTATCTTGTGCAGTTTTCTAGATTTTCTTAAATTGCATTTTGATTTGACAGAAATATCAGTTATCTATATTTTTGAAAGGTCTCATGGCTATTTTTTAAATCTCTATCAATCTAAAATTCAGATCTAAGTGTGCAAAGATCATTATTCAAGATTTGAACGTTTGGGGAAATCTTCAGTTAGATCAGCCGACTCTCGGATTTCAGAAAATCTAAAAAAGCCCATTGTTTCCTAATTTCTAAGGTTATCTTACGGAAGATTTTTTGCAGAGTCTTTCTAGAGCCTGTGCCTAAATTTTAAAATATATATATATATATATCTTAATTTTTTTGAATTTAAAGTTAGATCTTACTAGTAAGAGCCTTAGATCTTCAGATTTGAGAGCTAAGTTAGACTTATGCTCCTTAGATCTGACAGATCTGCCACTTTTGTGCACAGATCTGTAATTTACATGTGTAGATCTGAAGTTTTGTAACATAATTTTGAATTCTAACATTTGAGTTTTTAGGATTTTCGCTATTTTTGTACATATTGGGTATTGGGTTTCTTTTTTCACTTGTGCAGGATTAGATCTAAAAAATCAGCTAAAGAAATCGCATCCGAAAATCAACAGAAATCTTCGCATCTAAAAATCGAAGGAATCTTCGTATCCGAGCCAAATCTAGATCCCGAAGGGCAAGATCTAGATCCTGAAGGGCAAGATCTGGGCTCAATATTTGTTTGCAGGGATAGATCTGAAAAATCAGCCAAAGAAATCTTCAGATCTGAGCCAGATCTAGACCCTGGAGGGCAAGATCTAAGCTCAATATTTGTTTGCAGGAATAGATCTGAAAAATCAACCAAGGAAAACTTCAAATCTGAGCCAGATCTAGACCCTTGAGGACGTGTAGGCTTTTGAAGCTATTTTTATAGGATCTTGGTCTCCAAAATTATAATTTTCAAGCAGCAACATTATCCCAAAATTTCAAGAATTTTCAATGGTGGGATCTTCAAAGCCTTGGGCTAAGAGTTTGATCTCTAAACCCTTATTTTCTGCAAATTTTATTACAGCAAGCAAATCACAAATAATTAGGCCCTAAAAACACATTTTATGTGGTCAAAATTGTTTAGAATTGCAAAATCTTCATTTTCAGAATTTTTGGCCATTTGGGCATCTTTAATTTTTCCTAGATCTAACTTTAAAGCTTGCTGAAAATTACTACATAACTGTGAAAAATCAGATCTGAACATTTCTTATGCATATCCTAAATAAAATCTAAAAAATTTGAATTTTCAATTTTTTCGACAAAACTTACTATTTTTAGACATAGCGAGGATCATTTTCAGTATTTTCAGTTTGCCGATCTGTTATCAATTTACTGCTATTACAAACTTATCAGTTCTGAAAATTACTGAATCAAACTCTCTTAAAGCCTTAAAATTGAAATTTTCAAGTTTTAATATATTTTTTGCTATTTCTGGAAGTATTTAGCAGTTATTTTGGGTAGTTTTATCTTGTTGATCTATCACTATTTCACTGCTGAAATAAAAATATCAGATCTGAAATTTCTCTTAATCAAGCCCTAAAAATTGATTTTTCTTCAAGTTCAACAATTTTTACTATTTTTAGTAATTTTGGGCATTGGTGCCGATATCGTTTGTTTGCTGATCTATGGTTTAAATTACTGTTGTAATTTATGTTTCAGATTTGAAATCTCGCTGAAAAATATATCCCAAGTTTGACTATAGGAGAAGATTCAATTTTTGGATTTGCATTTTTAAGAACATCATTTAATCCATAGATTGCTTGATGAAGTGGTTTTATTAGCATTATACTTTCATGGTATATCTGGATGAATAATTATTGAGATTTAAGTGCAGCTAGTAAATTTCATATATTTCAGTTGGGTTTGATGATCGTTGGCATCCGAGTTTTGGAACGTGTTCTATCAATTAAAATTGTTTAATGTTTAATTAACTTTTGTTTCATTTACTTGAATTATTGAATGTTTATTGAATACTAATGTTTGAGAAATATTTTCAAGCAAGTGTGATCAATATCTGATTTTGAGAGCTCTATTGTGGATATGTATATCTTTTAATCGAGTAATCTTGTGGGCATCTTTATAATTGACACTCTCGCTTAAGTACTTAGTGGTTAGATCAGATTATTTATAATCCAAGTGCTTTAGGCTTTTTAACATTAACTCTCATCTTCGAAGCTTGCTCCATCTCGCTCCTTCAAATCGTTTTCCTTGCATTCTACATTCTAAATTAACATTGCATAGCAGCAGTTTCTCATCAAGTACTTGGTTGTAATTTCCTTAGCAAGATAGTTGACTCCATAAGACACTGGTATCAATCTTTCCAATTCAATCGAATCATTTAATCTTGCTACATCTTTTACAAGTATTTGGTCGTTTAACTGTCTCCCAAACTGGTTGGTTCCCAACGAGTTCTCCTTCATTCCATTTCCATAAGGTCTACCCCCCTTAGTCTGCTATAAAGAGACAACTTAAATAGAGAGATTGAGGATTAGGGTAACAGCCCCCGATCTGAGTTGTTGTCGCGGTGCCTAGACATTTTGTGCGACAACATTTTTTGGTGCCGTTGCCAGGGATAGAGTTTTTTCTGTCTTTGGTCTTAACAACATTTTCTAATCTTCTAATCTTCTTTCACCATTCATTAGCCTGTCACACGACATAACATTTTCTGGCATCATTGCATTTCTTCATTGTTTCATCATCGTATCTTTCCTCATCTCACTAATTCTTTCATCATTTGCACCTTTAGCACCTAGACATTTCGGTTGGCTTCTTGTTTGGGTGGCAACTCCACTTATTCATCTATTTTACTCCCAGACAAGAATCCCTCCCTAATATCCATCTGCTTCTATCGACTAATTTTTCGGATTAGATTCATGTTCAAGTGGCGACTCCCATTCTTTCATTTCTTACAAGAATTTCTGCTAGGAAGCTCGCTTCTTGTGGATCTCTTGACTTTTCTTGAACAAGAATCTCTTTCTCTAACATCCATTTGGTTTTTCCATTTAAGTAAGTCATCATGGGTGATCCTCTTCATGACTTGCCAAAAGAGGCCATTCCTAAATTGCCTTTGTTCTCGGATGGTAATCTAGCCGCTGCTCGAAAGCATCTCTTGACAGTTACTCATATAATAAACAGAGATTGTCTTCCTTCACAATATAATCATGAAGATGTCAAGATATGTCTCTTTGGCTTTTCCTTTAAAGGTGATGCTATTGATTGGTTTCGAAATTGTTCTGAGGAGTATTTTTATTATTTTCAACACATCATCAACGCTTTTAAAGATAAATATATAAAACAAGATGGCTCGCCTTGTGCTCCCAGTACTATGCAAAATAATGAAAGTAGTCTTGTAAAGAACTCAACTATCAACAAGAGAGTCCGAGACAATTCTCAAGATGAATCCACTTGTACCATGACAACACAAATTCATGATGGTGGTGAAGCAGAAACCAGTTGTCAAATCAATGTTGACAATGATAAGCATCTTGTTAGCGAATTGATTTAGATGGTTAAGGATATACAACTAAATCAAGCTCAGGTAATCAAGAACATGGAGGCCAAACCGGCTCAAATCATTGAGAATATGGAACTTAATCAAGAAAAATTAACAGCAGATCACACCAAGGAAATTGATGCTATACAAAACAAGTTGTTAGCCTTAAAGGAAAAGATGACGATCATGGAATTCAACCACCCCAATCAAATGATTGCCATGGAAGAAAAGCATATTGAATAAATGACGATCATGGAATTTAATCACTCTAATCAAATGACCACCATACAGAATCATTTGATCACCATGGAAATAAATCATGAGAAAGAAATAAACTAAATGCATAATTGCTTCATGGCCATGAAAGCGAATAATGATAAAATTATAAAGGACATGGAAACCGGTCAAATGTCTCTTCAGCACAAGTTATTAATTGTGAAAAGAGTCATGCGAAGGAAATCAGTACTATAAAGGTTAAGCATTCTAATCAAATGACTGTTATTCAAAATAAGTTGGAAAAAATGGAAAGATCACATATGCAAAATATCCAACCCAAGTCAGAATTATCAACACATCATAGGCCTCCAAGTTTGCTGAAGCAAGCTCCATCCTATTATGAGGATACCATTTCTTACATTGAAAAGTGGTTGATTGAAGGTGACCTGGATAAAAGGAGAACCGAAGGGAATCAGGGTAACACATCACATTTGACAGAGAAGATGCAGAATGAAGAGAGGCATGTCACACATTTATTGTTTACTTCGTCCGAAAGTTCACAAGAACACTGTTCCACATCATCAAAAATGTAGTCTGCCATGAAAAAAAGCCTGAAGCGAAAAAAAAAAAGAATAAGGAAGCGCTTCGATACATCTGATGGCCGCGAAAAGCTCGATTTTTGGATAAGACAAAGTCCTACCGTATGCAAGATTACACATGGCACATCTGAAAAGCAGCCTACAGACTTGTCTGAAAGTAGGCAAATGCTCAGTATGCATTATATTGAACACATCTAATGCCACAGGGCATCCTTTGTATTGTATCTCTAACCTTACACCTTGTTATTTCCGCATTTCATTTGTAGTTAGAGTAGATTTACTTTTCATGTTAAGTCAAATAATAAATGAAAGAAGAGCTTCTATTTTTTCATTCGCTTAAGGTTATATGATGATATTTGGATGGACGCTACTTATGTAATTTTGTGTATTGCTTGGATATAGATTCTGGATTCTCACATTCCTCCGGTGAAGAAACATGTCCCCAAGTAGAGCCAAATCTTGACCACACTTTGTCAACGACCCCATAACAGTACACCACCATTTTTTAAAATGGGATTCATCATGTTCAACATGTTCATGCCATTCAGATTTCATCATCAGTCAACAGTTTTATAAACGATGTAAACACATTCTGCATGTTTGTAATGTAAATGATCTAAGTAAGACCACTATGTATATAACACCCTAGGTAAGCGTAGTATTTTGGTGATGATTTCTATCCTAGGAAGTTTTTTGTGTCACTGATTCATTTGTGTTTCTCGACACAAGTGATCGGCAGAGTTTTCCTCTCCAGCCTCACCCCAAAGCTAGGATGGATTTTGTCATCAAGATGCGAAGTGCATCCTAGTGTTTTCTATCGAGTCTTTGTAAAAGTAGTTTGGGAATAATCCTAGCTAATTGGCTAGATTATTTTATTACAAGCTACTTCGTCTACTAGATCATGTTTTGAGTCGCATAATTGGCTAACTATTTGAGGGTCTATCATGAATGGGTATTCCCCCTTTATGTGTCTAAATTTATTTATCTTATGTAAAGAGGATTGGAAAAATAATTAAATCCCCTCTTAGTCAATTAATTAAATTTTCTGGCCAATTTAAATTAAAACTCCTAAGCCATAAATTTAATTAATTTTAAGTCCTAGGTGAGTTAAAATTCTTCATAGGCAAAATTCGTGGGTCCTTAAAAATACATTTTTAAAAGCCCTAGGCCAAGGGAATATTGAGAATTTCAAGAAATTTTGGACCCTTGGGCTTTGGTGGTTAAATTTTCTGGCCAATTTAAATTAAAACTCCTAAGCCATAAATTTAATTAATTTTAAGTCCTAGGTGAGTTAAAATTCTTCATAGGCAAAATTCGTGGGTCCTTAAAAATACATTTTTAAAGGTCCTAGGCCAAGGGAATATTGAGAATTTCAAGAAATTTTGGACCCTTGGGCTTTGGTGGTTAATTCAAAGTCAAAATTTTGAGGTAATTAACTCAAAAATATTATTTTTGAGTTAATTAAAATGGAATTAAATGATAAATTCGAATTTCCTCAAAATTATAATTTGGACGGTCTAGATTAAAAAATAATTAAATCTTTTTCGACGGTCGAGATTATTTTGACATGGATCAACCGAACTAGCCATTGGAGATTTTATCTTATAAATTAGAGGTCTTTGTATGTCATTCGCATCCAATTTTTGAATCGTGCACTTGTTCTCAGAAGCTCTTGTAATTTTTTTATCAATAAAGCATAAAGACTTTGGGGTTACAAACTTTGGTGTTCATTTTCTAGATCTATGCGGTGATATTGTCTCTAAACTCTGCTACTTTATTGACATTTGATGGTTGATTACCTTTATGGATTGATCTGCATATAGGTATCTTGTGCAGTTTTCTGGGTTTTCTTAAATTGCATTTTGATTTGACAGAAATATCAGTTATCTATATTTCTGAAAGGTCTCATGGCTATTTTTTAAATCTCTATCAATCTAAAATTCAAATCTAAGTGTGCAAAGATCATTATTCAAGATTTGAGCATTTGGGAAAATCTTCAGTTAGATCAGCGGACTCTCAGATTTCAGAAAATCTAAAAAAGCCCATTGTTTCCTAATTTCTAAGGTTATCTTACGGAATATTTTTTGCAGGGTCTTTCTAGAGCTTGTACCTAAATTTAAAAAAAAAAAAAATCTTAATTTTTTTGAATTTAAAGTTAGATCTGGCTAGGAAGAGCCTTAGATCTTCAGATCTGGGAGCGAAGTCAGAATTATGCTCCTCAAATCTGACAGATCTGCAACTTTTGTGCATAGATCTGTAATTTACATTTGTAGATCTGAAGTTTTGTAACATAATTTTCAATTATAACATTTGGGTTTTTAGGATTTTCGTTATTTTTGTACATATTGGGTATTGGGTTTCTTTTTTTCACTTGTGCAGGATTAGATCTAAAAAATCAGCTAAGGAAATCTTCAGATCTAAAAAAATCAGCTAAGGAAATCTTCAGATCTGAAAAATCAGCCAAGGAAATCTTCAGATCTGAGCCAATTTTAGACCCTGGAGGGCAAGATCTGGGCTCAATATTTGTTTGCAGGAATAGATCTGAAAAATCAGCGAAAGAAATCTTCAGATCTGAGTCAGATCTAGACCCTAGAGGGCAAGATCTGAGCTCAATATTTGTTTGTAGGAATACATCTGAAAAATCAAACAAGGAAAACTTCAGATCTGAGCCAGATCTAGACACTTGAGGATGTGTAGGCTTTTGAGCCTATTTTTACAGGATTTTGGTCTCCAAAATTCTAATTTTCAAGCGACAACATTATCCCAAAATTTCAAGAATTTTCAACAGTGGGAGCTTCAAAGCCTTGGGCTAAGGGTTTGATCTCTAAACCTTTATTTTCTGCAAATTTTATTACAGCAAGCAAATCACAAATAGTTAGGCCCTAAAAACACATTTTATATGGTCAAAATTATTTAGAATTGCAAAATCTTCATTTTCAGAATTTTTGGCCATTTGGGCATCTTTAATTTTTCCTAGATCTGACTTTAAAGCTTGCTGAAAATTACCGCATAACTGTGAAAAATCATATCTGAACGTTTCTTATGCATATCCTAAATAAGGTCTAAAAAATTTGAATTTTCAATTTTTTTGGCAAAACTTACTATTTTTAGACATAGTGGGGATCATTTTCAGTATTTTCAGTTTGTTGATCTGTTATCAATTTACTGTTGTTACAAACTTATCAGTGCTGAAAATTACTGAATCAAACTCTCTTGAAGCCTTAAAATTGAAATTTTCAAGTTTTAATATATTTTTTGTTATTTCTGGAAGTATTTGGCAGTTATTTTGGGTAGTTTTATCTTGTTGATCTGTCACTGTTTCACTGCTTAAATAAAAATATCAGATCTGAAATTTCTCTTAATCAAACCCTAAAAATTGATTTTTCTTCAAGTTAAACAATTTTTACTATTTTTTGTAATTTTGGGCATTGGTGCCGATATCGTTTGTTGATGATCTATGGTTTAAATTACTGTTATAATTTATGTTTCAGATTTGAAATCTTGCTGAAAAATATATCCTAAGTTTGACTATAGGACAAAATTCAATTTTTGGATTTGCATTTTTAAGAACATCATTTAATCCATAAATTGCTTGATGAAGTGGTTTTATTAGCATTATACTTTTATGGTATATCTGGATGAATAATCACTGAGATTTAAGTGCTAGTAAATTTCATATGTTTCAGTTGGGTTTGATGATCGTTGGCATCTGAGTTTTGGAACGTGTTCTATCAATTAAAATTGCTTAATGTTTAATTAACTTTTGTTTCATTTACTTGAATTATTGGATGTTTATTGAATACTAATGTTTGGGAAATCTTTTCAAGTAAGTGTGATCGATATCTAATTTTGAGATAGACATTTTGTGCGACAACACAGCTCACTATAAATAAGCCTAGTCTACAGATCATTTGGATGGACAAGCCTCGTGGACAGCACTCAACAAAATGCATATTCCTCTGTGATATTGCGGACAAAACCTGAGGTAGTTTGTTGGTTGTTTTGTGGAAGCAATAAGTGCGAATAATACAGAACTAAGTGTGGACATATCCAGGTCACACTGCGGACAAATCTCAGTAAAAGAAATTGCGGATCTGTCTAAGTAAACATAAGTGCAAATTCCTCTGAAATAAATGCAAATAATTCAGAAGTAAGTATGTGGATGTTTTTGGAAAGGGTATGCGGATTAATAAGTGCAGATATATATATATATATATACACCTACAGTAGACACCTACCAAAAATCAATACGAATAGATATCAAGATTACGGTGTGAACCTACAGGAAGAATCAGTGCAGATAAGAAACAAGGTGTTGATCAGCCTCATGAATTATTGCGGCACCCTGGAATAAGTGCAAGTCAATAAGTGCGGTCAAGTGTTGTGAACTAGGGCAACATTTGAATTCTGTTAAGTGCAGAAAAGAAGGTAAGTGCAGGCAGAACTGTGAACTAGCGCAATATTTGAATTCGGTCAAATACAGGAAGGAAGATATGTCCAGGCAGAACAGTAAACTAGGGCATCATATGAATTCAGTCAAGTACATGAAGAAAGATTGCAAATAGTCAAGAGCACTCAGCAAATAATTAAAGACAGTGACCAAAAGGAGGAGAGGCAGAAATTGTGAAGATCAAGGTCTTGGAAGCACATCTAGATTAAGGGTCTAAGTCTAGGTCATGGTACTTGTCATTTGACGGTCTATAAGAAGAATTCTTCGCAGGTTTTCCTCTCCAAAAGGGAGAGGATTTTCCCTGGGTCTAGGAGCCTAATTTTGTGTCTTGCATCTTTTGATAATTGACTTGATGAAATATTAACTAAACTAAAAGAAGAGAAGACATAAGTACCACAAGTAAGTTCACAAGTAATTATCAGGAAGAGAATTTGTATTAACCTACCGCCCTTCAAATTCTCAACACCTATTAGGTGGTTTCAACCTCTAAGTGAGTGACAAGTCCATGGTACATCCGTCAAATGGGAGGTGTCATGTGAAATAATAGTGGAACAGAGTGGGGTAACGGGGGAAGGCCCCAAGCTACATGCCATGGTACAAGGGTAGCTATAATGAGAGAGGCCCACACATGGGTGTGGTAACGGGGGAAGGCCCCAAGCTACATGCCATGGTACAAGGGTAGCTATAATGAGGGAGGCCCACACATGGGTGTATAGATGTAAGAGAGAGCAATTGTGGTACATGAGTTACCTCGGCCTTGTTAGAAAAAATCGAAGAGAGCAGAGAGATTGTGTACACAACACAAAACCACACTATGATATCTTTACTGATCACAACGGTTACACATATATAGAACATAAATATCTGACTTCCACACTTCTAGATCATCACTACAACTCATATATAGGAAACAACAACTTCTAGATTGACGCTTGGGAAGTGTCAATGACAACTCATGACAAACATTGAAAACACATATTACAACAACAAGGATAATATTTGTCTGACTGGTCTTCATCAGCACCCACATCCACTCTAGAATCTCGCAAACTCCGCTCTTTCACCACCACATCTTCGCGCTGTCACTTGACCTCCATTTAAAACATAACCACCTTTGACCATCGTTGATGAACTTTGCAAGATCAACAATATTGACACCTTGGCTCGTCGAGACTTCCGCGATAAGAGTCGTCAAGTAATGAACCATCATATGGACCAACCACCATCTATCAGATATTTCCCTTTCGGCTATCCATTAGTTGCTAGGATGGAGGTATGGATACTGAATGTGTTCAAAAGTTGATCAAACAACTTCACCTTATTAACACACAAGAATTGATGTTTCGGACATCGTGGCTTAAGAACCACCAACCCTTTTATAACCAATAAAAACACACAATAATTGATTTTTCCACCCTTCTTCATATGTCTTTTTCCTTTTATTGATTTTTCCTTTTATAACTGATCGGTGCTCCAAGGAATGAGAGCATAATGTGAATGATATAGCAGTGAATACCCCCTTCAGGTTGGGCAATTCATTGCCCACCTGGGGTTGGGACAATCATGGGTTCCTTAATGATGCAAGCCTATGAACCAAGTTCATGGCCATGATAAGGGGTAGAGTTCATGCTTGGCTTTTTCCCACGTGCTAAACTTTTATGTCCCAGCCATCTTTTGCATTTTATGGTACATTTCCTGTATGCAAAATAGATGAAAAGGGGTTATAATGAGCAGAGAGAAGAGATGTATGTGATGTCGGGAAGTGGGACCACGCAACCAAAATCAAGGTTTCCCATGTAGTGCCACTCCTAAAGCTAGAAGCCAATAGAAGAGATCCCACGGGACTAGGATGCAAGGTTAACTACCAAGTTGGACAAGGGGACAAGAGTATAGACCAAGCCCATTCTTTTCGTCGAATCCCCCCACTAATCCATGTCCAGAAGTGTCAATGATAAGTAAGCAAAAATGCCCAACTACATAATGAAATACATACCTTCGGGGTTGGAAGGACTAACTTCAAAAATATGATTATGACAGGTGGGTGAGGGTACATAATGGTTGGCTCAAGTGGCAGAGATGATGGCAAATCGAGCTATCTAGTGGATGCAAGGGGTTGCTGACTACCGGTTGAAGACAATGTAGGAGAAAATTTTCTCCTATGGGTGTCACCCACAAGTGGTGTGTAACAGGTTGTCCACTACAAACCCTAGAAGATCCACCTAGTACTTCACAAGCTTCAAGATAAAACAGGGAAAGATTCCCAACTAGAAATGTTTCTAGGGTTTAAAAGAAAGGATCTAATGAAAAACAATACAAGATTGCACTCTCACCACTAAAAAAAATACAACTACACTTGATAATCAGTTATAAACAAATCCAACAAGATTTAGAGAAACCACTTACTCAAGAAATCATTTGTATCCATAAACATTTTCCATGAAAATCCATAGAAGTTGTAGAGTCATCTACAAGACCACCTCCTCAATGAGGTGTATTACTGCCCGAATTATATGTAATGATTGAAGCCTTAATCCACAAGGTACAATTCGATGGACAACCTCTAGGAAGGTCACCACTCTCACCTCTGCAACCCATCCTCTGCACTTAGGTTGGCTTTCCTCTCACTCAAAGGGGATTATCCTGATTCCTTATTATAGCTCAATTTGACACTCCTTGAGACCACTTGAGAAACCTTGACAAAAATGTTGACTTTGTAGTTATGGTTGGTCTTCATAATGTACAATTTGTACTTGTAAAGATAAAATATAAATTATATTTGTGATGAAAGAAAAAATATATTCAGCATGTTCTTCATGCTTGTGATAAAAGAGAATTTATTTATTGATTTGTCAGAAGAATATTTTTATAATGCATGTTCTTCATTGCCTTTTCAAAACTGGGAAAATTGATTTTTTTAATTTGGATTTTAGGCACCACAAAATGTCAAGTCGAACTACATGTGATCAAGCCGACTCTGCCCCAAGAGACACATTTGGACCCCTTCCAGAGCATATAAATAAGTCATTTGTTCTTCATCAAATGACCAATTCGGATCTCATCCATGATCAAGCATATATCTATCATCCATGATCAAGCATATATCTAACGAAGGAAGACAACGTGATCAAGTCCAAGATTCCTGAAAACTGAAGTCTGTGATCTAGCCCGAGATTTCTGAGAGGCCAAGTCGGTGATCTAGCCCGAAATTCCTGTGGAGCAAAGTCTGTGATCTAGTCCGAGTTTCCTGTGAAGCAAAGCCTGTAATCTAGCCCGAGTTTCCTATGGAATAAAGCTTGTGAGCAAGTCTGAGATTTTTCTGAAGCAGAGTCTGCGATCAAGCCAGAGATTTCGGTGGAAAAAAGTCTGTGATCAAATCCAAACTTTTATGTGAAGAGAAGCAGAATGAAACTCAGCCCTACTATAGACCTTGACTGAGCTGCTCAAGCAGGATTTTGTCAACAAGTGAAGGAGCTCTAACTTGGCATCTTGTTGGTTGTCTTGTGGAAACATCTCACTGGTTAGTGTGACCATAAGCATTGACTTTTATGCATCTCTAGTTGAACTGAATATTTCACTAAGAACAAGGTTGTTGGGTTTTTCCCCCAAGTGTGTTTTTCCTGGGTAAATCTTGTCTCTCTCTTGTGCATTGTGATCTCTACTGCTTTCATTGTCTCTATGGTTGAATTTGTAAATGTGTAATTGCTTAATGATACATTGAAAGTGTTAAATAAGCATCTACATCATTGGAAGTAATTATCAAGTTTCAGAAATAAGTGCTTGTATAATTTGCACTCGAAAAATCAACAAAGATGACCTTGAGATACTGCATCTGTCCCATGGAAAAACCCAAACAATCAACAAAGCCTTGATAAAAATTTCTCAAGATGACTGTTGTCCTATGTTGCTGTCCTAGATCCTGAATTTCTTCAAAAAACAGAATTAAAAATTCTGAATTTGTAGCAGTCACATATATAGCTAGAAAATATAACCAACAGAAACAAACTAACTTCTCAAGTACACATGAAATTATGTTCTTCAAATCAGCTTATTGTAAATGATAAGAAACTTATAAGGACACCTCAAAACCGAGGTTTTCAGCCTTCTAGACACTCATATTTTCACTAGACCTGTTTGTTGTTCACTTAGATCTGATAGATTTGTCTGTTTATCACTCGGATTTGCTAGATCTGCATGCTGTTCACTTAGATCTGCTAGATATGTTTGTTTATCACTGACATTTGCTAGATCTAACTGCTAGATATGAATGTGAGTACTTTAATTTTTTTTTTTCTTTCAACCTTTAGATCTGAATATCAACATGCATAAGTAACTGAAATAAACTTTAAAAAAAACTCAAACACATCAGTACACAAGATTTACCCTGGGGAAACCAAATAAGGTAGAAAACCCCAGCAAACACCTTCTTAGTTTATTGCTCTTGAACAAATTTGCAGGTACAAAACCCTTCCTGAGGGCACTACAGTACAGTTCGTTGGGAGAGGATGACTGGAGACAAATGAAGCCTTAGCTGACTTGAAACCACTTGCATACAAGTGCAAATGACTTAGATCAACTTGCCTTGAGCCAAAGATGTCAGATCTGAAGCAACCCAGACTAGATCTGAGCTCGTATGAAGTAGATCTGAAGATTACTTGGGTGCACTACAAAAAAATAGACCAGATCTGGGTGATGACTTTAGTAGTGTAGACGTCTGCCTTAAAGCCTGAATCTGACTGAGCGATCTATGGATCTAGGAACGCCCTTGTCTTAGCTTCCAGATCCAAATGGAATCACCTTGATTGGACCTCTATAGCTCATGTTATGCTCACTTTTGTAACTCACTCCAAAAAACCTGTGCTGATGAAAAACTGCAGAAAATGAACATGTTTTGCAAATTGCTTTCTCTTGGTCCTTTTATCATTTCACTTGGCTAGAATGGAGCGCCCAGATCTAATCTTGGATTGACATTGGATAAGCTTCATGATCCATCTAGAAGACTCCATGAGAGAGGGGTTAACAACTTAAGTTGTTCTCCCTAGGCACAAGTGCACCCCCCCTCCCCCTTCTAATTTTACATTGACATCTTTAATATAATAATGCCTTTATAAACTTAGCCTTTTAGCCTTTACATCATAACATTACATTATAACATCTCAACTAGTCACTAGGACTAGGAGTTTACATGACTCAAGGCTTTTACATAGACATTTTATCACTCTCAGCCAGCACGGTCCAGTCATCTGCAATTACATTTAAGTACTTATGTTCAAGATAACAATAAGAAGAAGGTCTTTTCCATGTGATCATTTAGTACTACAACTTGGACACTTGTTGCAGTAAGCCTAGGAGGGGCCAGGTCCTAGGTAGTCACATCACAACAAACCAAGAAGTCCATCACACATGTCAGTACTAGCTCACAGGACTTCTGCATTCGTCCTGACTCTTGCTAGACTGAGTCTTGACTGTTTCTCAAAGAGCTCACAAGACATTGCCTTGGATTTTGCACATCGCTCACCAGGCATCCACTAGCAGTCCTTCATCCTGGCTCTTGTCAAAGCTCACAAGGCTTCTACCTTCACCTTGACTTTTGCAGTGACTCACAGGATTTATTGATTCTCCAAATCTTCCCTGGCTAGCCTCGGGGTGGCCATTTAAGGCCTCTCACTGGAGAATACTTCCGATATTGCTATTTTCAACACTCCCTCTTAGCGAGGGAGGCATTCTTCCCAACTCCAAGCTTGCCTCTTAGGTGCGCAAATTGTTTTACTGGCAAGGGCTTGGTCAGGATATCTGCAACCTGCTCTTGTGTTGCTATGTACTGTAGCTTGACCGTTTTCCTTTGGACCATGTCTCTTACATAATGAAACTTCAAGTCTATGTGCTTCGTTCTTTCATGGAACATTGGATTCTCAACCAGTTTTATGTAACTTTGATTATCACAAAAGAGGATTGCAGTCGCCAGCCGAGTTTTGTACAACACAGAAATCAACTTCCTGAGCCACACTGCTTCCCTGCATGCATCACTTGCTGCAATATATTCAGCCTCTGTTGTACTGTGGGCAATGGACCCCTGTTTTCTACTAGACCAAGAAATCATGGTTGATCCAAGACTAAAACAGTAACCTGTTGTGCTCTTTCTGTCTAGTGGACTTCCAGCCCAGTTTGAGTCTGCATAACCATGCAGAGAAATACCACCGTTGCAAGAGTAACTTAGACGATAGGTAATGATCCCTTTAATATACCTCAGAGTATGCTTTGCAACAACCCAATGTCTTTGTCTAGGCTCGGCCATAAGCTGACCTAGCACACTCACTGAATAACATATATCAGGCCGAGTATGAGCTAGATAAAACAAAGAGTCAATTAGCTACATGTACATAGTGGGGTCCACTAAATCTGATCTTGTGTCTGAGTCATGTAGTTTCTTGAGGTCGGTGATCATTGGTGTGGCAATTAACTTACATTCAAGCATTCCAAACCTCTTTAGGATGTCCACAGTATATTTTCCCTGAGCCAAAAAGATACCATCTATGTTCTGCCATACTTCCAGTCCAAGGAAGTAACGCACAAGGCCAAGATCTTTCATTTCAAATCTTTTTGTTAATTCCTTTTTACACCACTCAATTAAGTGGTCTTCTCCTGTTAGAAAGAGATCATCAACATATAGCACTACAAATAGAGGTTGATCCTTGATCATCCTCAGATACAAGTTAGAATCGGCATCAATGCTTTGAAAGCCCAAATTTTTAAGAAAATTGTCCATGGTTTCAGACCAAACTTGAGGAGCCTGTTTAAGGTCGTACCAAGCCTTCCTTAGCCTGCATACATGTGAGTCTTTGCTATGCAAAACAAAGCCTTCTAGTTGTTCAATATAAACTTCCTGCTCTACATTTCCATTTAGAAAAATAGTTTTGACATCCATTTTATGTAACTTCCAACCAAATATAGAGGCTAAATTAATGACTATACGAATCGAAGTATATCTTGCCATTGGCACAAATGTCTCGTCATAATCAATGCCTTCCTTTTGGGTGAAACCACAGGCAACAAACCTTGCCTTTAACTTTTCAATGCTACCGTTTGCAGCATGTTTAATCTTGTATATCCACTTAGATGAAACAACTGATTTATCAATAGGTCTTGGAACAATATCCCATACATTATTTTTCATTATAGATTTATATTCTTCGAGCATTGCATCTTTCCAGACTTGTAATTTATTTCCTTCACCAAAAGTAAAAGGTTCAGATTCACTTAAGTTGTTGACAAGTGCTACACAACCACCATACATGTGAGGTCTTTTGATTTCCCTGAATGTGCCTTTGGGAGAAGCTATCTTTTATGCTTCTTGTAGAATTTCCCTGGCCCAAGATGGTTTCTTTTAACTGGAGCTTTTTCAAGTAATTTTTCTAGGACTTCAGCAGGCTCAAGATGTTGAAAAGTGTGACTAGGTTCAGTCTTCATAATGACTAGTAATTATGAACTTACGTAATGAAGAAGACAAAGATAATAAAATGTATTTTGTAAATGCTTGACTCGTGGGTTTCATGAGCAAGGAGTTTTATTATAGGTCAAAGACTTGTTCTTGATGTCTTTAGGGGTTTTTTCATCTTGTCATAAACGTGTAATTTAGAGTCATGTATGTGAAGTGTTGTTACACTTGTAAAGGAAAATTGTTGATGTAAATGTATGCCTAAAAGACCTTGTCAATATGCTACTTGGAGTCGGCTCAAATGCGTTGGATACACTCCTTGTCAAGTCGGCCCACAAACAACTCTTCAAGTCGGCTCACCCACAGAAAGACATGTCGGCCTAGAAGAGGGAGACAGTCCCTATATATACGAGGGATTGCAGCCTCATTTGGGCAGATCAGTTCGGTGAAGTTCTGAGATCAAGTGCAAAGGAATGGGTATGTTTTGGTGCGAAGAAGGAGACTGTTAAGTGAATTCAAGGAAGGCAGATCAGCGAAGAAGGAGAGACCATCTTATGTCTCTATCTTGGAGCTAAAGTCTGTAATAGAAGTCGGGATTATAGTGCGAGAAGAGAAGGGATATACCACCAAAAAGGAGGCTGCAAAGGCATGCGAAGAAAGGGCCAAAGTCTCATTCAATCCAATGCGTGAAGAAGACTGCTATCAGTGGAAAGACTAGCTTCGGTGTTAGGTGAATCCTCCAGCAAAACATCAGAAGTATACACAGCGTAAAAGAGGGTTTCCACTGGAAGAAAGAGACCTTGATATGACATATCAAGTATATGTATAAAGAAGGACTAAAAGGAGATCTCTAGGAGGTTGAGTATAGATCTGAAGAAGGCAGAAAAGAACATGTTGTCAAGGGTTGTTAGACGAGGGACCGACTTCCCTAGTTTTTGTGCAGAATGGTGCAATAAAGGAGATCATCACAAGGAGCCAAGAAAATGCAGTGATAAGGTCTTGAAGGCATATTGGTGTCAAAGATCTGAGTCATGGTCATGGTACTTGTCAATTGAAGATCTAAAAGAAGAATTACTTTCGGGTTTTCCTCTGCAAGAGGGAGAGGTTTTGGCCCTGGTTTGAAGAGCCAAAATTATGTGTCTCTTGTGTTTTGATAATTGACTTAATGAAAGACATAATAAGCTAATGAAGATAAGGTCTAAGTAATAGAAGCATAACAAGTATAACACAAGCAGTTATCAAGAAAGAGAATTGAATTAAACACTGCCCTACCAAATTCTCAACATGGTATCAAAGCTAACGTGCTAGAAAGGGCTATTTGACAAGAAGACACTAATAATACCAAGAAGATCAAGGATCAGTTTTCTAGAAGGCAAAAGTCAGAGATCTGCATTGAAGAGTCAATCTTCAGATTCTAAAAGGACAGTTTACAGAAATTAGAAAACCATCTCAAGAAAATAAAGGACACTGTGTAGAGGCCATCACCATCAACAACCATTTGGTGTTGAAATCAAATCAACTTCTGGAAATTCTTAGCAAACCACGCCTTAGAATTCCAGCTTAGCTCCAGTGCTCTGCCCCTATGTCTTCTCTCCAATTGACCCCAAGCCTTTCCTTTATACTTTTCTTGTTGAGAAACCAACAACCATGATCAGATCTTGAATCAATGGCTAAGATTAAAAGAAAGCTTGATCCGTGTGACTTAAGATAATTTCATCACACGTTTTAATTAATTACCTTTAATAATTTAATTTTCCTAAGTTAGACTTAGGGTCCATAATTAAAATTATTAATTAATTAATTATCTCCCAAACCGGATGAAATTTCCCAAATCCCTTTCTGGGTATTGGAGATCTCATGCACTCTAGTCCCTCCACAAATTTTGGGAGCTAGAGCACATTCGATGCTACCCCATCACTCAAGAAAACTCTCCCTCTTAGCCAAGAATTTGCTTTAGTACAAACTCTACTCCACCCCAAAGCTTTGCACTGATTTTTGGTATGGGTCTCTGCACTGATGCTGGACCTGCTGCCCTTCATCACTGTGTTGCTGTTGCTATTTTGTACTGCTGCCCATTGTGGAAATTTCTGAATCTTTACACTTAATGTAGAAATTATTACTATTAATCTGGTTATGCCCCTACTTTAGACAAGTTATTAATTGAATAAATTCAACTTAAAATCGAAGCAAAACACATAACAGATCTCCACCAATCTAGATCTAGAACAAATTCATGCACACATAGACAAAGTGACACAGTTATTTTTGGACAAATAGTCCTCGAAAAAACCCAATGCGGGAAAACCGGTCTTCTGGCTGCTAGAGGGTTTTATTAATAAGAATTCTCTGAATACAACAAGCCTAGGTTCCAGATCTGGAAAACTCGACAGAGAAATAATAAAATCTACGGCTCACTAGCTGATCTAGGGCCAAAATAATGACTGATCCACACCCTCAAATGGGATTTACAGAAATCGGCCAAAATTAGGGCCTAGAAACCCTAGCGCTACCCCTGAAAGCCTCTGCGTCCGCCTCTGAAGCCCCTTTGACCCTCAGCGTTGCTCCGAAAAGGGCTGCGTTACCCCAAACTGGGTGACGCGGTCCTTACGCAGCCCCTTAGGGTCTCTACGTAACCCCTGAGGGCTTCCTACTGAAAATCACGTTGTCCTTAAGAGAATGCGTTGTCCTCGCTGTTGTTGCTGCTCTCTTGCTTTTGCGCTGCCTCTCTGAGCTAATCTATGCCTCTTTCTGATTCTAGACCCTGGGATCAGATGATCCCCTTGGCCTAAATTCCCATCTCTGAAGCTGAAACACTTCTAAGAATTCTTAGCAAACTCGCCCTAGAATCTCAACTTAGCTTCAATGCTCTGCCTCTGTGTGTCTTTACAAATGACCCCAAGCCTTTCCTTTATACTTTTCTCGTTGCGAACCCAACGACCATGATCAGATCTTGAATCAATGGCTAAGATTAAAAGAAAGCTTGATCTGTGTGACTTAAGACAATTTCATCACATGTTTAATTAAATTCACTTTAATTATTTAAGATCCCTAAGTTTTAACTTAGGAAATACATTAAAATAATTAATTAATTTAATATCTCATAAACCAAATGAAATTTCTCAAATCCATTTTTGGGTCTTATAAATCAAGTATACTCTAGTCCTTCCTCAAAATTTGGGAGCTAGAGCACAACTGATGCTACCCCAAATACACAAAATCTCAACACTCCCTCTTAGCATCAGGGATGTACTCAAGCAATACATCAAACTATGCATTACAAGACTTTGGGTACTAGTTCTGTGCTGCTAATGCTTGGCCTGTTGCCACTCTGCCACTGCCACTGCGACCTCTGTACTGCAACTCCCTCTCAATATGTTGCATCTATGCTGTTGATAGCACTACCACTGCTGATCTACTGCACTGCAACTTCAGTTGTTGTGAGAAACAACTTAATCTCCTGCCCAATCTTTGACAGACAAGTCAGATGGGTTGCATCCTTAGGCTACAGATCTGTGTTGTCATCTGAAGGATGATACCCAGCGATAGCTCTGCACTGCATAAGTAGACTCCCTCTGCACTATTGAAGTCACATTAGCCCCTTGTGCTGAAGTCTCTCACGCTGCTACTGCACTGCGCTGTCCCTCTGAAGCCTTCTGCGTCGTTGCAGCTCTGCACTGTGTAAGCAGCTCTGCTCTATGCTGCTAAAGTCACATCAGCCTTTGCGCTACTGCTGCTTCTACGCTGTTGCTGCTCTCCTCTGCACTGCTCCTCCCAGACTTCAGATTTGCCTCTGCTTCATCTGTGATCTATGCACCCACTGCTCCACTTGTCCCGCTATTGTCTCAAGGCTGTCGTAGCTCGCATGTGATCCAAGAGATGAGCTGCTCAAGGATCTTGCCTTACTTCTATGTAGCTTCTCTACATATCCATGTCACCCCACCTCCGTGGTTCATGAGCACTCGTGGCTGCATCATCTTCCGACCCATCATCTGCCACAGCAGCCTTGGAAGAAGAAGCTTCCTTGTCCTTTTTCTTCCGAGGACAATTGCTGGCAAAATGTCCCATTTCACCACACTAGAAGCACTTGATCTTTGAGAGATCCTTCTTCTTCTTTGGCTGCCTCTTTGATGCCAAGGCTGCATCTTTCTCATCTTCCTTCTTCACTTTGCTCAATCCAGAGTTGTGCTGCTTCTTGGTGAATCTGCGAGGTTCTTCTTGAAGCAGAATTGACCACAAGCTATCCCAATCTGGGAGGTCCGCTCTACCCAAGATACTTTGGACAAAGGTTTCCCACTCATCTGTGACTGCATTGAGGCCAATCCTGACTATCACATCGTCTTCCACCTTAGCACCCATTGTAGTGAGTTGATCTCTGATTGACTGCAATCTAAAGAGAAAATGCTCCATGTCTTCTCCCTTGGTCATCATGAATGACCTCATCTGTGTCTCCAACAGCATCTCCCTTTGGACAGATTTTCCCTCATATAGGGAGATTAAGGCCTTCCACGTCTCATTAGATGTCTTCTTCTCAACTAAGTGTGGTACAATATGGTCCTTAATTCCATCCATAATCAGCCGCTTGGCATGCCCAGCAGCTTCCTCATGCTTCCGAAGGAGATCTGGATCTGTTGGTGTGGCCAGAGTTTGCTCTGCGTGGTCTCTAAGATTGTATGCCTCAAGGACTATCAGGATCCTTGCCTTCCAAACTGAAAATTTTGAGAGGCCATCTAGCCTGTCCTGATCACGTAGTCCATGAGGAGCCATCTGCTCAAAATGTGTCAGAACTTCCTTTTCTCTTTGCTAGAGAAATGGATCTAAGGCCCTTGGTGAAACAGGCACCCTTTGTTCCCTCGGACAACTGATTTCCCTCCTTGGAAATCTGCCAAATCAACTATGATTCAGCTCTCTTTGATCCTCTGATCAAACTGCAAGTTTCTTTTGGCTAGAAACTCTCTGAGAAGTTGATCTCCTCCTGCTCTTTGTCACTTGTGCTAAGGCTAAAAATCTGAAAACTTCATAAATTTAACCCTGCCAGCACCTTCTAAATTTCTGCAGCTTTTCTTCAGTCTTTTCTGGATCTGACAGATTCAGATCTGCATCACACTAGCAGGCTTCAGACTAATCCAGCGTTGTTTTAGAGCTGCCTCTGTGCAGTAATTGCGTGGGCTTGCTAGGAGACAGCGTTAGACTATGTCACCCTTCCCTCTGCGTGAATCTGCATCTGAAAACTGTGTTGTCCCTTCAGATCTGCGTTTCTGCTGCTTTTCCAACTGCTTCATGCAGCTAGAACCTTCGGTCTCTTGCTAGTGAGCCTCCTAGATCTGCAATTTCTCTAATACCATGTGGAAAATTCTAAATCTTTACACTTAATGCAAAAATTATTACTGTTAATCTGGTTATGCTCCTCCTACTTTAGACAAGTTATTAACTGAATAAATTCAACTTAAAATCGAAGCAAAACACATAACAGATCTCCACCAATCCAGATCTAGAACAAGTTCATGCACACATAGACAAAGTGACACAGTTATTTCTGGACAAATAGTCCTCGAAAAAACCCAATGCGGAAAAACCAATCTTCTGGCTACTGGAGGGTTTTATTATTAAGAATTTTCTGAATACAACAAGTCTGGGTTCCATATCTGGAAAACCCGACAAAGAAATAATAGATCTACAACTCACTAGCTAATCTAGGGCCAAAATAATGACTGATCCACACCCTCAAACGGGATTTACAGAACTCAGCCAAAATTAGGGCCTAGAAACCCCAACGTTGCCCCTGAAAGCCTCTGTGTTAGCCTCTAAAACCCCTCTGACCCTCAGCATTGCTCCGGAAAGGGCTGCGTTACCCCAGACTAGGTGACGCAGTCCTTACGCTGCCCCTTAGTGTCTCTGCGTAACCCCTGAGAGCTTCCTGCTGAAAATCACATTGTCCTTGAGGGACTACGTTGTCCGTGCTTGCTACTCTCTTGCTTCTGCGCTACCTCTCTGAGCTGATCTCTTCCTCTTGCTGATTCTAGACCCCGGAATCAAATCATCCCCTTGGCCTAAATTCCCCTCTCTGAAGCTAAAACACTTCTGAGAATTCTTAGCAAACCCGGCCTAGAATCTCAACTTAGCTTCAATGCTTTGCCACTATGTGTCTTTACAAATGACCCCAAGCCTTTCCTTTATACTTTTCTCGTTGGGAATCCAACGGCCATGATCAGATCTTGAATCAATGGCTAAGATTAAAAGAAAGCTTGATCCATGTGACTTAAGACAATTTTATCACATGTTTAATTAAATTCACTTTAATTATTTAAGTTCCCTAAGTTTTAACTTAGGAAATACATTAAAATAATTAATTAATTTAATATCTCCTAAACCAGATGAAATTTCCCAAATCCATTTCTGGGTCTTGTAGATCAAGTGTATTCTAGTCCTTCCTCAAAATTTGGGAGCTAGAGCATAACTGATGCTACCCCAAATACACAAAATCTCAACACCCATGACGCTGCCACATCTGTGCTGCAACTCCCTCTCAATCTGCTTGTAATATTCCGAATAGAAATAAACAGCAATATAAAGCAGATAAACAAAGAACTACAACAACTAGAGAGGCATCATATGAACAATAGACAATATGGAGAACGTTGAGCCATTTTATTAAATGTTGAAAGATGAAATGAGTACAAAGGTGATCAGAATGATGGCACCTTGGCTTGCACTAGGCAAGCGTAGAAATACTCTCAGAAGGTAACACAAAATGGTTGCTTCCTCAAGGATTGCGTAATCTCCACAGCTGTTGGTGTTGCTACTATGTTGCTGCCACTGCTGGAATGAACTAACTATTTGGGGCTGCTCCTCACCTCGGAAAATTGTGAAACTTTGGGAATGGCCTCTCCACCCAATACCTAGAAAAGCCCAGAGAGCTTTTCAGAAATGGCTGACCTCCGAAAATGACCTCCCTTGAGGTACCATGCTATCCCAAGGGTAAACGCTGGCCCTGAATAATCTACTGCAAATAATGGCCTCAAACTCTACCAAAATGATGGAATAGGGTAGGGTTGATCCCTTCCCAACTCTCCCGAGCTGAATCCCCAGATAGCTCCTCAATCGGAAATCGCCTCCTTCAAAAACTGCGTCCTCCCTCTCACTGACTGCACTGTCTCTTCAAGTGGATGCTCCCAGCTGTGGTTGCTGCAACTCTCTCCGGCAAAACAAGATGGAACTCCTCACCGGAGCAGGCACTTGAAGTCCCTCGAGGCCGAGGTTGAGATCTTCGCACGGAGACACTCAGTGTACTGAACAGTACATGCAAACTTTGCTCAACAGCAAGCGTGCTCAATGTCAAAAAACAAATAACGTAGATGCATAATCAGAATGATCCAAATGAGGAGACCCTCTCCCTTTTTATGTTTGGAGAGCCTTGCTCTCACCTAGGCCCCACCATCAATTGCGTTGTCTCCTTAAGCCACGTTGTCCCTCTATCTCTGTGCTAGCTTGGGCCCACACTGCCCACGCTGTCCTTTTCCCCACGCTGCCACTTCGACCTCTAGGCCCCACGCTGTCAATTAATCATATCTCTCAAGTGACTTTAGGAAATGCTTTTACCCTAATTGTGAGTTAAGTGTCCCTCTTCACCCACTTTATTTCTAACTTGACTTCATTAAAGTAAAGTAGTCAAAAAATAATATTTCCAATTAACTATTGCTAATTGGGAATATTACACTGCTGCATCCGTGCTGCCATCTGTTGCATTGCATCTTTAGTTGCTGAGAGAAGCAACTGAATCTCCTGCACAATATTTGACAGACAAGTCAGTTGGGTTGCATCCTCATCACTGAAGCTCCATCGGCTACTGATTTGTGTTGTTATCTGGAGGATGATGCACAACTACAACTCTACACTGCGTAAGCAGACTCCCTCTGCACTGTCGAAGCCACATCCGCGCCTTGTGCTGAAATCTCTCACGTTGTTGCTACGATGCGCTGTCCTCCTGAAGCCTTCTACGTTGTTGCAGCTCTGCTCTGTGTAAACAGCTCTGCTCTGCGCTACTGAAGTCACATCAGCCCCTACGTTGTTGTTGCATCTACACTGCGCTGCTTCTTCTAGCCTTTCAGATCTGCCTCTACTTCATTCGTGATTCTCTGCACCAACTACTCCATTTGTTCCGCTGCTGTCTTAAGGCTCCCCGTAGCTCAGATGTGATCCAAGAGATGAGCTGCTCAAGGATCTCGCCTTCTCTCTGTAGTTATTCTACAGATCCATGTCGCCCCACTTTCGTGGTTCATGAGCGCTCATGGTTGCATAATCTTCTGACCCATCGTCCGCCACAACAGCGTTGAAAGCAGAAGCTTCCTTGTCCTTCTTCCTCTGAGGACAATTGTTGGCGAAATGTCCTAGTTCGCCACGCTGGAAGCATTTGATCTTTGACATATCCCGCTTCTTCTTCCCTTGTTGCCTCTTTGATGCCAATGTTGCATCATCTTCATCTTCCTTCTTCACTTTACAGGATCTCGTGTCATACTGCTTCTTGGTGAATCTGCGGAGTTCTTCTTGACGCATGATTGCCCACAATTTGTCCCAATCGGGAAGGTCCGCTCTACCCAAGACACTTTGGACAAAGGTTTCCCACTCTTCTGTGACCACATTGAGTGCAATCCTTACCATCACATCATCCTCCACCTTTGCTCCTGTGCAAGTCAACTGATCTCTGATCGTTTGTAATCTGAAGAGAAAGTGTTCCATGTCTTCCCCCTTGGTCATCATGAATGGCCACAGTTGAGTCTCCAGAAGCATCTTCCTCTGGACGGACTTCCCCTCATATAGGGTTGTTAAGGCCTTCCACATCTCATTAGTTGTTTTCTTTTCAGCTATATGTGGAACAATATGGTCCTTAACTCCATCCATTATGAGCCGCTTGGCATGTGTCTGTCGTAGCTTCCTCATGCTTCTTCAGGAGATCTGCATCGGTCGGCGTGGCCAGGACTTGTTCTGCATGGTCTCTTAGATGGTATGCTGTGGAGAATCCTAGATCTGGATTGAATTACTTCTCTTATTATTTTGATAATTATTTCATTACATTGAAATACTGAAGTAATTACTGAAGCGGTCTACACAAATAATGTTGCGGAATAAATCTAAGTGCTGAAACAATCTGAACATAATACAATGAAAAACAACCACATTGACATAGTTATTTTTGGACTAAGTCCTCGGAAAAACCAAACTTGGGAAAGCCGGTGTAGCAGATCTAAGGGTTTGTATTATTAAGCAGCAGAATCTTGAACACAACTAGGGTGCCAATATCCGGCAAACCCTTTAGAGAAATCTTGACAGCAAAAATAACTGTGAGATATACCTCACTCAGCAAGTTTCTGGCTGATCAAAAACAGCGTTGGTGAAGCCCTCACTGCCTCTGCGTGATTGCTTACGCTGGATCTGCATAAGCCTGCGTAGGCAAGCTTGAGGAACTGCGTCACCCTTCTCTACCGCTGATCTGGCTGATCTGAAACTGGATCTTGGCCCTCCTGGCTCAGAACCCTAGCCTCTAGCTTTCTCCAGGCTGACTCCAAGAGACACTGCGCTGGCTCTACGTGATTCTTTGCAGGAACTGCGTCACCCCTGCCAGAAACTGCGCTGTCTCTCTCCTGTGTAGATGCTGCCTCTCTCTAAAATGTACTCATGGTCCTCCTGACCAATGTCTGCTTCTGCCCCTCTCTGGATCTGATCACTGAATCAAATCACTTAGCAAACCCAGCCCTAGTGATTTGTTCTTGATCAAAAGTTGTGTCTCCACACACAAATTCGAAAATGTTCAATGGCTCAAGTGTCAAGTGTGTTTTCCATAGGCCCCTCACCCTCCTTATAATCTTTCGTTGACCCTTCAACGGCCAAGCTTAAAACATAATCAAGGGCTAAGATTAACTTGGAGGTGATCCATGATTTCATCTAGAAGATTCACACTTGATTTAATTAATACACTTTAATTAATCAAATTTCCTAAGTTCAGACTTAAGAAAACATTAAAAAATGATTAATTAATTTAATTAAATCATCTCTAAGTGGAATTTTCCAAAACCATTTATGGGTTTTATGGAATACATGTGTCTTAGCCTATATACAAAGTTACAAGGCTAGAGCACATTTGATGCTACCATAAATCAACATATGTCTCCAACACTACTAGGATTTTGGCCTTCCAGAATGCAAAGTTGGACAGGCCATCCAACCTATCCTAATCACGTAGTCCGTGAGGTGCCAACTGCTCAGAAAATCTATCGGAACTCCTCTTCTCTACACTAGAGATTTAGATCTAGGGTCCTTGGCGAAACAGGCACCCTTTGCTCCCTCTAACAACTAATTTCCTCTCGTGGAAATTTGCCAAATCAAACGATTCAGTTCTCTTCGATCCACTGACCGATCTGTGGGTTTCTTTGGCTAGAAACCCTTTGAGAAGTTGATCTCCTCCCGCTCTGTCTCCCAGTGCTTAGGCTAAATTCGGAATCTTCAGAATTTTAACCCCACCGGCAACTTTTGAAGCTCTGCAGCTCTGCTTCCGGCACTTCTGAATCAGACAGCTTCAGATCTGCGTCACCTTAGCTGGCCTCTGCGTGAACGAACAGTGCCAGCGCTGCCTCTATGCAGTAAGTACCTAGGTCTGCGTGGAGACTGCATAGGACTGCGTCACCTTGACCTCTGTGTGGCTCTGCTCCTTCTGAAACTACGTTGTCCATTCAGATCTGGCTATCTGTTGCTGTTGCTGCTCCATTTGCTGCTTTCTGCAGCAAGATTCTTCAATCTTTTGCTGGTGACCCTGCCAGGTCTACAATCGCTCTAATACCATGTGAAAATTTCTGAATGTTACTTATGCAGAAATCTATTGTTAGATTTGGTTATGCTTCTCCTACTTAGTTAATAATGTTGAATATTCAGATAACATCAAAGCAAAACACATAATAGACTTTCACCGATTCAGATCTAAAGAAAGTACATTCACACATACACAAAGTGACACAAGATTTTCTAGACAATAGTCCCCGGAAAAACCCAATGCGAGAAAACCAGTCTTCTAGCTGCTAGAGGGTTTGTATTATTAAGTAGTTTCCTGAATACAGCAAATCTGGGTACCACACTGGTAAACTCGACAGAGAAAAATATAGATCTGCAACTAACTTGCTATTCTGAAGCCAAAATGTTGACTGGTTCACACCCTCAAACGAGATTTACAAGACTCAACCAGAGCTTGGCCCTAGAAACCCCAACGCTACCCCTGAAGCCCCTGCGTCAACCTCTACGTGCCTCTACGCTGGCCTGGAGAGGGTTGCGTAACCCCAGAATGTGTGACGCAGACCCTACGATGCCCCTGAGGGTCTCTGCGTAACCCAGATGGGTCCCCGGATGACCAACGCTGCCCTAGAAGGGACTACGTTGCTGAAGCTGCCCCTGCGCTATGCAGCTGTTGCCCTCTCTGCTGCTGCTGCCTCTGCTTCTCTGCGTTGCCTCTGGAAGCTGCTCTCTGCCTCTTGCTGATTCTAGGCACTGGGATCAAACCATCCCCTTTGCCTAAACTACCCCTCTCTGCAGCTAAAACACTTCTGGAAATTCTTAGCAAACGACGCCCTAGAATTCCAACTTAGCTTCAGTGCTCTGCCTCTATGTCATCCTCCAAATGACCCCAAGCCTTTCCTTTATACTTTTTGTAAAAATTTATAGTTTCCCACCCCGGTTTTCAGTTTTTCACCTTATTACTCCAAAATAGTTAAATGCCCTTTCCCATATCCATACATTTAACAAACTGGAAAATAAATTTTGCTGAAAACACAAAGTCTGGAAATTTTTTCAGAATGTTGGAAAATGCAGAATTAAAAATCAGCAAGCATAAAAACAAATATTCACACATTTGACACCGATATTTTTGGTCAACATGACCCCGGAAAAACCCCTACAACTCTTGGGGAAACCACTTTGAGAGCTCCTGCCTTCGAAAATGCTTTACAAAGTGAGAAAAATATTCGAAAAATCAGCAAGTAAACTTTTACAACTTATCTCGTTTTCCGTGCTTAACCACCGCCTCGGAAAATGTGCAGACAATAAAACTGAACCAGCAATAAATGCTATGCGTATTTCCTTGAAAAACGTGCCCAGAAATTACAGCATTAATTTCTGTTGTACGGCCTCCTCTTTTTGCGTGCAAAACAGCAATAAATGTTGCTGTACGGCCTCCTTGGAATGCACGCAACTATATTAAATGCTGCTGTATGGAAATCTGCCTCGATTTTTGTGCCAGCAATCAGCTACAGGTTGTACAGCCTGTCTAGAAAAGCGTGCAGCAAAAACGGCAACTTCTCCCTCGAAATCTGTGCCCAGAAAATAGTACGGCTGCCTTGGAAAACGTGCCACAAGCTGCTGTACGGATCCTGCCTTGGAAATCGTGCCAAATCTGCCTTGAACTGTGTGCAAACTCTGCTGTACGGCCTTGCTGAAATATTGCCTTGGAATGTGTGCCAAGCTGCTGCCTCCTTCTCCTCACTGCTCAGAAATCTCCCTTGCTCTCTTGCTCTCCTTCTCTCAATCTGCTCATGAAAGAATGAATGACCTTTTCCTCCTTTAACCTAACCCTAAGTGACTTTTGGGGAATCCCTAAATCCAATGGCTGAGATAGATTGAGATCTAGGGCTGAGATTAAATGCTCATTTAAATCTCACTTTCTATTTTTTAATTCACCCCACTTAATAAAGACCCACTTAGTCATTTATTTCCAAAGTCACTTTTCCTTTCTAATTTTACATTGACTTTATTAAAGTCACTTTAAAATTAGACTTTAGTAACTTTATCACTTAAAGTCACTTTTAAATTAGATTTGACTTTATAACTTTATAAAGTCACTTTGTAACTTTATCACTTATAAAGTCACTTTAAAATAAGATTTGACTTTACCACTTATAAAGTCACTTTAGGAGAAAAAGATAAATACATTTGGACACTTTTCCCTAGGCCAAAGATCAAAAGTCTTAGGGAACCACTTGTCCTCCGGTAACCAAATTTCAACACTCCCTCTTAGCGAGGAAGGTGTTCCTCACCACACCCATCTTGTCTCTGAAGTAGACATGCTTGCCCCGTGGTAAGTCTTTGGTAAGAATATCTGCAACCTGCTCATCAGTGGGAATATACTCAAGCTTCACAGCTCCCTTCTGAACATAGTCTCTGATGAAATGATATTTGATCCCGATATGCTTTGACCTGTCATGAAATACTGGATTCTCCGTGATTTTAATGCAACTCTGATTATCACAGTAAATCACTGAAGGTCTCAACGGCTGACCAAATAAGCCAAACAACATCTTGCGAAGCCAGATGGCCTCACAACTAGCTAGACTGGCTGCCATATACTCTGCTTCCGCTGAACTCAATGCTACTGACTGCTGCTTTTGGCTGAACCATGACACAACTGTCGAACCCAACCCAAAACAGCACCCTGAAGTGCTCTTCCTATCAGAAGCACAACCTGCCCAATCAGAATCAGTGTAACCTGCCAATCTCACTCCATCCCCCTGCCTGTAGTCCAGACCATAATCCACTGTCCCCTGCAAGTATCGCAAAATGTGTTTTGCAGCCACCCAGTGAACCTTCCTAGGCTCACACATAACCTGACTCATCGTGTTGACTGCAAAACAAATATCTGGTCTAGTGTTGACCAAATACATCAAGGAACCAATCAGCTGTCTGTACAATGTGGGATCCACCAACTCGGAATCCGAAGCATGAAGCTTCTTCCAGCTGGTGATCATCGGTGTCGACATGGGTCTACAATCCTCCATGTGGAATCTGCCAAGGATGTCCACAATATACTTCCCCTGTCCCAGGAAGAAATGCCCCTCCTCCTGCCACACCTCCAAACCCAAAAGTAATGCATCAAGCCGATGTCCTTCATCTCAAACTCCGCCGCAAGATCTCGTT
>CM076578.1:1270385137-1270446483 GCA_034641835.2 Pinus albicaulis | reverse complement strand
CAACTTCTTCAAGACCAGCCTAACAGCTAGAAGGATTTTTGAATCACAATGGCCAGTAAAAATGGTAAGGTCCTGTTGTTGCTCAAATTGTACATGTAAATGCAACAACGATTCAGGGCAGGGGCTGTCACTTTGATCCCTGCCCTCTCTGTTCTAGCTGTTTCCCTACATCAGGCTATGGGGGGTAGTCCCTATGAAATGTGTGGATAAAAGAATTGTCGGGAACTGACTAGTCCAGGAGACACAATTGAATGGACTAACAACCTGGTTAATGATGATTCACAAGTTTAATTATTGGCATGATTTGATTAGATTATTGGAAATACCAGTGCCTTATGGAGTCAAAGAAAATACTTGCTCGATATAAATTAGCTACCAAGTTACTGGATGAACAGTTGCTGCTTAGGATGCACAGTATCCTATATGTGCTGCGACACCTAAAACTAAGTGGAATGCAAACTCTTGGTTGATTTTAAATTAAATCCCTATCTAAATGAATCCTTTCTCTTAGCTATTTTGAAGCTAGTGACAAGTGTAGGTTGTAGAGAGAAACTCAGGGGAAGATAGCAAAGGCTATATTAACGATACCTCCCCTGGAGTTCTAACCACCTGATGCTTTCGGCATTGCAGGGACTGTGGCTTTGACGACTGCAAAGTCACTGTGTTAACTACAAGAGAGGGTCTAGACTTCTCAAGCTGGGTGAGAGAGGTGGTCCTATTGCTTGGAGGTAAGCTGATTAGTGCAAGGATAATCCTAAAATGCAAGTGCAAGATGAGTGATTATCTTTAAGTGAGATTGTTGGACGTTTTAAGTTCTTCGAGGTAAATTATCAAGAAATATTCTATTAAAGCAACGAAGAAAAGTACTTAACAATTACAAAGACAATCTTCACCAAAAAAGTGCTCATTAAACCAAATAGATTATTCAATGATAAAAGATCTTAATTGGACAATTGCTTATGAAAATAAATGCACAAATCCAATGCTTCTCTTAACAATGTAGATATTCCAATTAGACAATGATAATATTTCAACAAAATTAGCAATTACTTAGATGCCAAAATTATTCTTATCACAATATGGTAGTCAATTAGGTGCTTTAAGAGTGAGTTGATTTTAGATGTGATGCTCACTTGCAAGAAACAATTGTTAGTGCACTTATTGCAACAAGTAAACTCACAAGAAATGCTAGCTACGATAATAGCAATGAGGAACAATGTAACTATTTATCCAAATGCCAATTCCTTTAGCAATGATAATAATGACAAGTAAGAATTTCTTTAAAGACCAATGTCACAATAGATGCTAGCAATGCTTTTCAATGTTAATGAGAGAAAGAGAGCATAACTTTCATCAATTTGTTAACCAATGACACATGAAGGTGCTTGCAAGTTAAAGTGCTCAAGAATGTTACTCTTCAACTTATTCTAGTGACACTTACGAAAACAAGAGCAAATCATAGAGAGCAGCAAACTTATCTCTTACAACAATTGCCAATTCAATCCTAGCTCACCAATTACTTTCTTTTTGAGAGTGAGAGAACATATGTCTTGTTAATGAGATTGCTGATAGTGAATGCAAGAGATGCAAGATGCAATGAGATGCAAAAGATGGCAGCCAAGAAGATGATTACAACTGTCCTCAAATTCACAAGCAATATGCAAGCCTAACCATACAAGTGTTTTACCAATGAGATGAGATGATTATATGTTAGCCTTTGCGCCACTGCTATGTATTTAAAGTTTATACCACTGCTATAGGTGACTTATGGTGGCTGTAAGTGTTATATCAGACCTTGAACTTCAACAACAACCCTCAAAATTTCACTTATATGCAACCAATACAACCACACGATCAATATTTATTGCCTTAGGTAAATGATTAATGAGTTTAGACTTGATTTATGTGTGTTTAGGCCTTGAGCATACCACTGTCAACAATATGCTTCAGAATTATAGATGCAGCAATGATGAGAGAGGAGGGATAGGAGGTCAAACCACTAGGCCTAATGGCCTTCTTGGCGAACTAGGACTCAGGAGTCCTCAATGAAATTGTCCACCAGCAACCACAACCTTTAGCTCCAAAACCACTTGAGATGCCTGCAAAACAAGATGTTAGAGCCACAAAACCAATGTTAACTCAGGATATGACTGAGTGAGGCAAAGGGGGATAGGCAAGGGCTATAAGAGGGCAACGATAGGGCTAAGAGGCCAAGGGAAGGCAACGTTGAGGCTAGAATGCCAATATAAGGGAAAAGATGGAGGGGATCAACTAGGGTTGCGGGGGAGCGTGCTCCCGAAAACGCTCCTTGAGGGGGGGGAGTATTTTCGGGAGCACGCTTCCCCAAAACAGGAAAAACACTCCCTGGTTTTCAGGGAGCGTTTTAGGGAGCGCTTTAGGGAGCGTTTTTTTAGGGAGGGAGCGTTTTTTTTAGGAAGGGGGCGTTTTTTTTTCTTAAGGACTTGATCCTAAATGAAATTAATTGCTCTCCATTTGCTTAAATCATCCATTTGCCAACCTAACTATACTGTCAATATAATTTGTGTATCAACTATTTTTTAACATATTATGATACAGTTCCATATGGTAATGGCCATTATTTTATTGTAAACTCGGGAAAGGTATGGCCTTTAACAATCTTGAGACAAAATTTCCTAACATAAAGTGGAATGGATTTTGTTCAAACTAGTTGAAAAGCATACATAATATTCATTTTATGCAAGGATCAACTGTCAAGATATGAGCGAAAGCTAATTTTCCTTAAGGAATAAAAACAAAAGCTTAGCTTTAAGACTCATTGTGTTATAGTTATTATAAGTAGAATATATGACCCTTTGAAACTCAGTATTTAATTCAACAACAATTTCTCTCCACTGTAAAAAGGGCCTAAATATCATGAAATCATTCTTTGTACTATTGTTAATGCTGTACACCTACTCCTTTCTCACATTGAAACCAAGTTGACAGTCCTTTGCAATCAAGACATGCCATCTTATAGGAGACAGTGATGGATGATTGAAATATTTGTTGATGTTTCATCAATGCCTCTACCATTTTAGGTAATGATCATATTGCTTGCATGAGATGGGGGCTTGTGTATTTTCCCATCTACGGTTTCTTAGAGAGTTAACGACCTTAACGTAAAAGTGGGTAACAAGTTGATGAAAATGCAATTGCTTAAACTTTGGAAATTATTGATATGCCTTCTAGGTTGAATTTCCCATTTCCTTAAAATAAATTAATTTATTCCTTAGCAACACATTCTACGTGTTCTCCACCTGTTGGACATGCCGAATACCTAAGCAGTTAGCTAAAGTGCAGATCACATTCTCCACCTGGGGAATGACTTACGGCTCTAAGATTTTAACTCTATTATATTTTATTAGGCAAGATCCCATTTTTTTTTCTTAAGTGGCCATCACATAAAAAAGCATGTGGCTTCTTGCACATTGATATCAAAATCAATGTGATCCCAACATTATAGTATCTTACCGTATCTTTTAGGATGATATTTTGCTAGAAGTGTTCCAAAAACTAGATGTATCATGTGATTTTCTTAATATGTGTTTAGTGTTTATTAATACGCCATCGTTTTTAAGATTTTTAAATCTTTACAACCATCCATATTTCTATGGTTGACAATTTGCACATTATTTCATCCAAGACACACCACAGGTTAGAGCTTTTTCATTTTCTTCTGGGTTACATCTTGGGAATTTGTGTGAATATTTTATTGGATCATTATCTTTAAGTGGGTGTCTGACATAACTTATCTTCTCTTCATTCTTACAACTTTACAAATACCTTTTAACGTTTCTAGAGAAATTATTCTTCATTCTTACATCTTTAGAAATACCCTTTAACATTTCTATAGAAATTATTCACTTTTTTTTTTTAATTATATTTTCTAAGGGAAGACAATGTCAACAAGCATTAAGGCCAAGCATTAGAAGACCACCATTACCACGATCTGCTCAAATTTCAAAAGTTAGACATTTCTCGTGGCAAGAGGCCAAGCAATAGATAAAATAGATTTACTAGTCTTTTCTAGTTTCTAGTAGTTTCTAACTTTTTATAACTGTTGAAATTTGACTCTTTCATATTTATTATGATATTTTTTGTAAACAATACATGACAATTTAAGTTGAATTTTGAAACTTTGAAGTTGGCAGTGATAAGTTTATAAATCATTATGAATTATGAATTATGAATATGATGCTTCATGAAATTTGAAAGTTGTTTCATTTCGTTTCATTTTATAACATTTCATTTCATGTTAAATATTCTTTGTCGTAAATGTTACACTTAGCTTACAAGTACAACTATGGTGATCATTGAATCAATGATGATAAATGTTATATATTGAATTTTGAAAGCTTGAAACGTTAAGATTGATGAATCACGAGACTCAAGATTCAATATGTTGTATGTTTCTAACTTCTAGATTAGAAACATAATTTTCTAGATTAGAAGATTATAACTTCTAGATGATTGATGTTATATGGTTCAATCTATGTTTTTATTTTTTTTATGTATAATTCATCATTCTACATGCTTTTGTTGACATATATGCATCAAAATATAAAAAAAATATAAAAAAATATATATTATAAGAAAATGCTCCTAGAAGCTCCCAGATCGGGAGCTTCTGAAAATGGCGCTTCCTTTTCCGCTCCCAAGTAACCTTGGGATTTGTTGACCTTGTCGCCTACACCTACCTATAGTTAGAAGGAAAAGCCTTTAACCCCACAAGGTGTAGTTGGCAAGGAACTCAGAGATGGGGCTGTCACACTAATTCCGACACTCTTCGTTTAAGCTATCTCCTAGGTTAGCTAAGGGGGGGGTGTCCCCAAATGGAAAACTAAGTTAAAGATTTGAGCTTCTAGGAGAATGTTAGAGTTAAACAAATTACTTCTTAAGATTTATAAGCAAAAAGTTATGTGAGCAATAGCCATCAATACATAAAATAAGCATAAAGCATATGAAACCAGTGCCTTCAAAGTATTGCTCTTTAAAATGAAATTTTATTTTCTTAAATAAAGTAAAATGATTTCAAATGGAAAGCAAAAGTAATCCTGAAAAGTTGAAATAATAAAATGTTAGCACAAGATATTATAAATGCCTTCAAGGTAAATAAATTTATGAATCCGAGCATGAGAAGCTATCTTGCTCAAAAGAAAACAATTAGCGTTCTACTTGAAAATGTAGAATAAAAAAAATATCTGCCACAACAAAGTATTCAATTTCAACAAGGACAAGATGAATAAACAAGTTACAAAAAACCATGAAGTGTATTAGCATGAGATGCAATTACACTAGATTTGGATGCAATTAATCTTGGTTACTTTTAATCTAAAATGTCTAATCTAGGTGAGAAGTCCTTTTCTTGTGCTCTTACCAAGGGGTAAAAATTGGGGTGACTGTAAGAAAGAGGGGGCGAGGACACGGGGGTGTCATTAACGATAACGGTCCCCTGAGTCTTACGAGCTAGCGTGTGCCTTCGTTCCTACAAGGGGACAACCCACTTTCATAACTGCAGGGTCACACGCTTTTACCTTACTTCATACCAAATGGAAGAACTTTCCAAGAAAGCCTTTTTCCTTATAATTTCTATCAACCAAGCTTATGCTTGGAGGTAAATTTTAAATATGCAACTAAGTTAGAATGCCTATTATGATATGCAATTAAGTTTGCAAGTGCTATGTAAAAAATGGAAATGCTCTTAGTAAGATTCTTCCACAAGATCACTTTCTATATTTGCTCAAGTAAACATAAGATGCATAAGCTTTAAGAACAATTAAAATTGTGAGTTGCTAAAGATAAATGATGAACCAATTAAAAGCTTGATGCTTAGCAGCAATTAATTTGCATGTAAAGTAAATTGCGATGCTTTAAAAATAAAATTGAGATTTGTGCTCACAATAGCTTTGCAAAAGGAGCTTTAAACTTGAGGAAATTAGCTTGACATGAAAATAAGTGATTGCTTTGAAAGATAAGCTTGTCAAATACACAATACTTTAATATTATCAAAATGGAAATGTGGCATAACAATAAAGCATGACTTATTTAGACAAGTGCCAAGCTAAATAGATCAAAGTTTACCCAAAAGTAATAATGTTGTTTGCATGAAGTAAAAAAAATTGCTTTGCAAATGGAAATGTAACTTGAAATTTATAGCAACTATGATGAGAAATGCAAACTTAAAATTTGTGAAGCAAACTTGAGGAAAAAGTAATGCGATTTGTGTTACTTCCTAATTAGAGGATGCATATGTGATGTGAAAGAAAATGGAAATGTCAAAACCAATAAGTCAATCCATCTACAAATTCTCTCCTTGAAATGGAGAGATAGGGATCCCAATGGGTAAAACCCACGCTCCCACAACAAAAACATAAATTTTTATTATTATGGTGTTACAATGAGATTAGAGCCTCTTGGAGGGCTACCCAAGGAATCGATGAGAGAATACAATGTGAAATATTGAAACAAAAAGGGAATCCCTTCAAGTATGGGAGCCTCAAAAGAGATGAAGGAGTTCTACAATAGGAAAATACAAGCTTCAAAGTGGTGTATGACCTAGCCTTCTTCCACAAGATCTCCTAATGCTCATGACCTTCTTGGAATGCAACTTGAAGCTAGAGAGAACGTACAAACAAGAATGTTAGGGTTGCAAAAATAAAACCAAAGTTAGTGTGAAAAGAGAGCATGTAAGTATGTGAATATGCTACAAAGTAATATACAAAGGCTAAAACAAGCGATGGGAAAAGATCCCCATCGTTTGTCTAGCTTATGAGAAGCTCTTGAATAGTTAAATAATGAAATGAAAGCACAATTAAAAGATGTAAATTGTTTTTTTTAATATTTTGATTCATGCATAGACTATGTGAAGGAGAACCCTGCAAGAACAAGTACTTTCAAAAAAATTAGTTCTATGAAATTCAAATAGCGATGAGATCTCCTTGAAAACAATGCCAAGAGTGGGTTGGTCTCTTGAAGACTTCCCCTCACGCTTGCTAGTTGATTCAACAATGATCCTCTACAAAACTTCCAACAAACAGTAGCTCATATGGATTAAATCAATAAACAATGACAAGAGAACTCCAGAATTTGTATGAAAATATATAGAGTTTTCTAGCTTAGAGCATATCAAATAACCAATTGTAAATGTAAGATAGCTTTACATCTGCAATTCAACAAAAGCATATGAGAAAAATGAAATATAAATCAAAGGCACAAGTAGAGATATACCATCAATGATCCAAGCAATGCTCCAATGGAGTAACAATCATGAATGAACCCCAAAGTCTTTTTATTCATATGAATAACACAAGTACATAGAAGTAGAGCTTCTCCAAGCACAATAGCTCGTTGCAAAAGATACAATATGAGAGCCCATGGCTCCATTATATAGAAAGTTGGGAGCAAATCCCTATGAAGAACCAAATGCCAAGTGGTGAGAGGGAGGAGATCACAAGGCAAATTCGAATTTGATAAGTGGAGCTCCATTTCCAAGTGTAAAAATCGGATTCTGGCAAGTGGACATCATTTTCTTCTTCCCTTATGTGCCAAATTCGAATTTTATGATTGAATGACAAGTGTATATGGGTGGTAACTCATGTGGGGATAATTTCTCACAAAAATATCCACCAAATGTTCTCCCAAATCCTCCCAAATGTGCATTAACTTCACAAAGTCGAATTTCCAAGTAAGCAACTCTCATTTAATGCCATAAATTCGATTTTATTTGAGCACATGTCATTTCCTTGATTTTAGGAGTCCACATCACCTTGTGACTTCACTTTAACTCCTCCATAACTTTCCACCTCATTTCCACCTCATTTAGCATGTGTGGATATTTATTTTTTCTCCATTTATTTAATTTCTGGCTTAATTAATTTCCAGATTTCCCACTAAACTTAAGAAAAGTGAGTTTTGAGGATTCAAAACACATTTTTAACCCCTCAAAGTGTGTTATAGTAAAATGTTGATGGTGACAGCTGTAATTTTGATTAATCATACCCCATACAACTTCTCTAGGCAACACTTATTACAATTCAATTACAAATTATATTGCAATTTTCGACTTGCGGGAAATCTAAAATATTAAAAAATCACTACCTAAACCTAACCAAATTCCACGAAATTTTTTGTGTGATCTAGTATGGTAATATACATTGACTCTAGACACTAGGACTCACCCAAGGCCTCACCATCAAGCTGTACTCCGAATTTGGGGTAAAATTGGAGGAAAAAACTCAATTAATTATAAGTCCTGATAGGGAGATGATAATTAACCGAGTAAAAAACCTCCCAGAGTAATACTCACTTGTTGGCAAGTGCAGAGAAGGACTGATAGGCCTGTGACAAAGGAGAACGGCCAAAAATGGCCTACTACAGAGGGAAAAAGCCCTCTAGGGTTGTCGACAGAAGCTAAAAGGCATGCAACTTGAAGGAGAGGCCTCCTTGGAGGCCTGCGACACCCAAATTAGCCTCCTAGAGGCTGCTGCAAGGAGGAAATGGGTTGTGGCTAGGGATAAAGGCCCTAAAAAGGGTTGCAGATCACTACAAGAGGGCTAAGAGGGTTGCGACAAGGGCTAAGGAGGCCACGATTACGCCTTTTAGGCCTCAATTTTTTTTGAAACCCCAGCAAACGCATAAAACTAGCCAAAACTCAAAAACTTGTCACAAATACCTCAAAAATAGCCTTGTTGGGCCAACAACTTCCCTTCTTAACTAAGCGTTGAGCTTGGAGGGTAGCTAGAGGCTAGATCTTGCTTTCCTAGGACTAGATCTAGCTTAAAACCCCAACAATTTTGCTCAAGAATCCTAGACATCTTGCTTGTAGGAGAGGAACCCTTCAAACCCTAGCCTTGAGGCTCTTTCCTTCACAAAATAATTCTATCTCTTTGAGGGATTGAAGATTCACCTGCACAAATGAATAGAAAGAATTCCCAAAACCCCAACATATACAAATATTCAAAAAATGCCAAGTCCCAAGTACTATACAAAATTTAAAATTCTATACAAGGGTTAGAAAAATTATTTTACAAATATCTACAAATATTTACAAAATTTAATTTACAAGCTCTAATTAGCGGATAAATTCTTTATAGCCTAAGAGAAAGAGATTGATAAATTTTTATAATTTTTAGAGTGGATAATATAGATGAATATTTTTTGAAAAATTACTAGCTAGAGCCCTCCTGCAAAATAATTTGTCAAAACGAAAGCGCAAACCTCAAACAAGGTTGATCCTTCCCCACACTCTGTGAACTTGGAGACCAAGGACTAGTGTACTTGCGTATTTCTCTTTTATCTTGAAAAATAATTGTTAGATCATGGGGTGAATAAGATCATCTAAGGTAAAGATAACCGTACTAATAGAATGTTTTTATCACTGGCAAATGAAATAACAATTATGAATTTAGTACAATATAGAGCATGAAAAATAAAATACTAGCACATACCACAGATCAACAGATAGAAGAACACCATGAACTGAAACCCCAAAGTCTTTCTATTATGAGAAAAATAATTTTAGCAGAGCAAACCCCTCCAAGTAGAAAATAACGACTAGTTGGTTTGATCCTCATCAAAATAATCTCCATTGTTGATAATAATTTGATTTTTTTTAAAATCTCCATCGTTGATTTTTTATTTTTGAGGAGCAATTCGAATTTCTCTTGAAAACCATTTTTTATTTATCCAAAAATTACTATTTTGGATTAATTTCCTCAAAAAATTGACTTTGACTTGACCACCAAGGTCCAAGGGCTCAAATTTTCTTAAGATATCCATTTTTCCCTTGGTGGAGGACCTCCAAAAATTAATTTCTTTTTGACCCACGAATTGTTGATTATTTTCCACTTGGAGAGAATCTAACTTATCTATAATTATTTTTTGACCCTTAATTAATTAATTTTTTTGGCTTAGTATTTTTATTTAATTTTGCCAGAAAAAATTAATTAATTGAATCTAAAGGGGATTTAATTATTTCCCCACCCCTCAAATATTTTAGCCATGGTGTCTAATTATGAGAGACCATGCACTAAAATATTTTTTACATCAAATTATTACAATATCAACCCTTAGAAGGGGAAATACACATTCAAACCAGACCCTCAAGACATTACCCAATTTTGTGACACAATATGATTTAGTATGAAACATAGTGTGCTTATAATAAAATAATTTAGTCATGTTGTTCTAATTATGAGGGACTATGCACTAAAATTATTCCTAAACACACTTCTACATAGACTCGATAAATACTAGGAGTCACCTAAGACCTTGTCAACGAATTCCACCCTAGCTTTTGGGTTTAAGCTGGAAGAAAAACTCTGTCGATTATGCGTGTTTACAAACGCACCTAATTGGGAGAGGTTAAAAAAACTTCCTAGGATGAAATTCTTTGCCAAAATTAGAGGCTTACCTAGGTGTTGATCCATAATTAAATGGTCATACTAGCATTATTTACAATAGACCTTACAGAAATTGGGTTGATTGATGACTTTGATCTTTGAAAATTTTTGATTTGTTGCTTTGTACTCTGCTTGTTGGACTATTGACAAAGTGTGGTCAACAGGTCCCCCAATTTGATGGAACAAATTTTTCCTTCTGGAAAGGTCAGAATGGAGTACTACTTAATGTCTCTTGTAGTCGAAGTCTGGCAATATGTCGTAGATGGATACAAGATCCCATCTCCTCTTCCAACAAATTTAGATGGGAAGAAAGCATATGCAGCAAATGCAATTTTGAATTCTATAGCAAGTGGTCTGTTAGATTCAAAATTCACCAAAGTTATGGGTATTAAAATAGGTAAAGATATGAGGGACAAGCTCATCCATATTTATGAAGAAGATGGAAAGGTCAAAAAGGCAATGCTTCAAACCTATAGAAGGCAGTTTGAAAGTCTCAAGATGAATGATGAAGAAGATATTGCTGCTTATTTTCTCTGAGTAGATGAGGTAGTCAACTGTCTCAAAGGCCTAGGTGAAGATGTCAAAGAAAAGATGATTGTCCAAAAGGTCTTGAGATCTGTTCCATATTGTTTTGATGCCAAGGTTTGTGCCATAGAAAAACTAAAAGATTTGGACTCTCTATCAATGGATGAACTTCATGGAATTCTCACAACGTATGAGATGAGGTCAGGAAATTCAACTCATAAGGAAGCTGCATTCAAGGCATCCAATTATCAAGAAAGGGAAAGAATTGTGGTTGTAGCAATGGTGATTCTGATACTGAAATGGCACAATTTGTCAAGAAGCTGAAGAAAGGATCCAAACTCGAAGGTAAATTACCTCTCATTTGCTTTATATGTGGTAAAACAAGACATTATGTAGCAAAGTTCCCTTCTAAAGATGACAATGATGATGAAGATGAACCTAAGAGAAGAACTTTCAAGAGGAAAGGCTCAAACAAAAACAATTTCTTCTCCAAACAAGACAATGATGACTCTGACGAAGAAGAAGAATATGGTGGAGGCCTTCACAAATGAAACAAATAATCGAAAAGAAGAAGAAAGTATAGAAGAAGTAGAAGGAAATGTGGAGGAACTATTGATTAGTGCCATAGAAGAAAATGAGAGACTTAGAAAGAAGAATGAAAAGTTATCTCAAGAAATCAACTCTCTCAAAACCAAGAAGGAAGAAGATAAAAGAATAGAAGTGTTGAGCAATAAGCTGAAGGAAAAGGAAGAAATCTGCAAAAAAATGGAAGCTGAAGTTGTGTCTCTAAAGGGAGAGTTGGACAAAGGCAACAAGAATTTGAAGAGTTCCCATACCTTGGATTCTCGGCTCTCGAAGGTCACTGCATAACAAATCTGGATTTGGCTATACAAGCGAATCTTCCAATTCAAAGGAAGAAACCAATGTTCATCATGAAGAAAAGCCTTGCAGGAAACAAAGTTCATCCAAGGAATGAGAAGCAACCCCTTCTTGAAAGGAATATCTCATCAAGGCAAGTTTATCCTAACAGGTATCGTATCGAACTATTTTCCTTGGTCACTATTTCTTTTGTAAAATTTTTGCTCATTAAGCAAAACATCGCAAGGTTTATGGGAAAAATCATCAAAATAAGATTGTTGATCCAAATAGGCAAGGCCAAATCAGGACTTATAACTATTTTGCTCCACTGTCAAAGTATAATATAGAATGTTGCAAATGCAATAATCCAAGACAAATAGCACAAAACTGTCTTCTAGAGCAAAGAGAAAAAGTTTGGAGAAAGAAAATTGGAGAATCTACCTCTGAGAATTGTAGTCTAGCTTTATGTGCTCGAAAAAAGGAAAATTAGTGGTTTGTCGATAGTGAATGTTCTAGGCATATGACAGGTGACCATAAAAAGTTCATCTCTATAAGCACAAAAAAGGATGGAAATGCGACCTTTGGAGACAATGGATCTGCTAAAATTGATGGGAAAGGCACAGTGAGTCTCATCAATGGCAAACGGAGATTATAAAATGCTCTATATGTTGAAGGGCTCAAGCATAATCTTCTAAGTGTCAGCCAAATATGCGATTAGGGGATGATCTCATCTTTTGTTCCAAGGACTAAGATAAGGAGATCATATTTAGGAAAACTGGTAGGAAGAGGAGTAAGAACAATAGATAATTTATACTTTCTTAGTGAAATTCAAGAAGAAAGATGTTATATGAGTGAAGCAAATGAAAACTCGCTGTGACACAAGCATTTGGGACACCTAAGCTTTGATAACTTGGTGAATATTAGCATATCTCAAGCAGTAAGAGCTATGTTTTAAAACTAGGCCAGTTTGACTCATAATCATCATGGTTGACCGAGCCATGCCCCTGCCCAGACTGACTAGGTCAATTATCTAGTTCGGCGGCTGATCGGTTACTGAATCAACCGAGTTGGTCACCGATTTGGCCGGTTCAATAACGGACCAGCCAGATCGACTGAGCCTAACTTAAACTGGCCGGTCTCGATGACGGGGAAAAAATGCGGGCTGGGCGGACTTGAAATCACCTTTTTTCTCTGTTTAAACGATTTCCTAGCCCCTCTCCCCCTCTCCCATGCCTTTAAAGGTGACCCAACCCCCTCATATTTCCCAACAACTGTCCCATTGCATTTGTGTGAGCATTTGTGAGGAGTTTGTGAGCAATTGGAGTTGGTTTTTAGAGCAACATTGAGGAGGTTCTTGGGTGATCTTTGGAGCAACATTGAGGAGTTGTTTTTTGGAGCAACATTTGCCATTAAGGAGTTGGTTTTTGAAGCAACATTGGTTATGTGTTTTTGTTCTGATCTCTATATATTACATGTATTGGACAATGCACTGGGTGCCATTTTGATATAATAGATATATTCATGAGCATACTTTGATCATATGTTGTCTTCTCTCTATTTAGTAATTATTCTAATGATTTGAGTTTGGAAACATGAATGGAAATCTTTAAAAATATTTTTTTTTTCATTAAAAATTAAATATTTAATGTACTTTTTACAAAGATAGAGTCATTGGAATCGACTAGTGCGAGTCGATATAGAGTCAGAGTTGACCCTCTATCGGTTCTGAGTCTGAATCCGAGTTTTAAAACATTGAGTAAGAGACATCCTCAGAATCTCAAAGTCGACAAATGCTATTTGTTGTTAATTTTGGGCAACGAGGTCCAAACTCCATGTTGTGATGCTCAGATGACGATGCCAATACTTTTATTGGATTCCTCTTTCAAAGAGGTGCAAGATCGATTTAAAGATCATCTTGATCGGATGAGTAGAACATGTATTTTGAATTTATTCCACATGTGCAAGGTCGGCCTGATTTATTCCACATGCATTAGAGATGTGTCACACACCCCCAAAGATGCCTATATATTGGAGAAGACTCGGAGTTCATTCTACACACACATTTTTGTGGAAGCATTTTCTTCTCTCTTGGATGGTGATGGAGCTGCATTCTTGGTTCTCCGTTTAGGGTTTCTTGGTGTAGCGTCTTCATGGAGTATTCTTGATGAATCACCTTGGGGTTGTGTGACACATGTGGGTGGCTGACCTTATGAAGACTTTGCTGGTTGAAGCATCCTGCTGATCGACGTAACACCACCATTCTTTCTCTGTTTTTGGCTTGTCTTCCATCGATCTATTGGTATGTTCTATCTGCATCTTACTTTCATTGTGCCCTAGAAGGTCAAAGTATATTTGCATCTAAGCATAGAACATCTTATAAATTTAACATGGTATCGGAGCTAAGGAGAAGACAAAGCCCATCTCGTATTGAGAGCAATCATCAATCTAGGGCAGTGAGGGTAAACTTCAGCAAGGCTGTGTGGTAGGCCACAGGCCATACCACCACAGCTAGTGTCAGCGTGAAGATTAAAGGGCAGCGTATGCATGGAGGACTTCTCCTAAGGTGACCGCAACCTATAAAGGCTAGTGTACTGAAATGGCGTGAAGATTCAGATCAGTGTGGCATGCCCTAACCAGGGTTGTCACCAACGTAAAGGTAAAACCCATCTTTGGAGATCTATGTTGGAGGCCGAGGAGCTGTAAGTGACTGCAGATCTGTTGAGGGACTGTTTTAAGGTCAATTCAAAATGTGAAGGAGTGGCTCTAGTCAACCCTCAAGTCAACCTCATCAACGTTGGAATATTAGCCATTCAAGTCGACCTACAAACAGATTGTAGGGTCAGCCTAAAACCACTGAAGTGCACTAGATTCAAAGGGAATTGCAGTTCATTTAAGCACAAGTTATTGCGGATCAGTCTGAAGCAGAAAATACGGATATGTCTGAGATCTTCAGACTGTTCTAAAAGACGAATTCGGATGAAAATACAGATATGTCTGAGATCTTCAGACTGTTCTAAAAGACGAATTCGGATGATATACAATGATAAGATGCAAGGATGAAGAACTAAGTTTTGATGCGAAGTTTACAGTCTGGATTTGATGCGAACTGTGTGGTTAAGAACCAAAATTATAGGAGTGGCAAAGCAAACGGTGAAGACAACTTCGCTAGTTATGAGACTACGTGTGCACTTGTTTTGGCTATATCCGCTAAATATTTTCATTTTGAATTTTACTTGTCTCGCAACCAATTTTCGTTGTTTTCATTAAATATCTGAAGCACGTGTTTTATCTGTTTTTGCGAAATTTCAAATCGCGTCCATATTTGCCACAATCTATTGTGACTGGGTCGACTGTTTGACACATCATCTCGGTTCGGATAAGTTATTCACCTTGCGGGAGAAGCACTGTATTGCATTGACGGATTGTTGCTGATGATAAGCGATATAATTTTATGAAGTATATGGTTTAACCACTGCCGTGTTTTAGCAGAGAGGAAGCTGCTTCCTTGAAAGGAGATCAACGAAGATTAGAGCCGCTATCTTAGAGATGTAGGCATCTGTGATAAGAAATCAAAGAAGCCATTGCCTATAAGTCTAAACATGCCTATTACAAAAGCCACAGAATCATATTTTGAAATCGTTTAGCTGTTCTATTCCAAAGCTTCTGCTAGAATTATCAGTGCAAAGCCCTTGAATGATGAACGCATCAGTTATTGTGTTCAGCGCTTATAGGCTGTGCCATGGAGGTAGAGGTAGAGAGAGATGGTGCTAACTGCTATGTACAAGAATTGAAGCTATGTACAACATGTGTGAATGCAAGGCATTTACTATGTTTGTTGCAAATCCAGTTGTTACTGGGATTATCCTTGCTGCATGATAGGTTTGATCTTGCTTGTATTATAGTTCAAATCCTGGGGGAAATTGAATTGCAAGGTTCTGTGTATAAATTAAAGAATGATATTGAAGGTAGCATGTTGGAACAACAACATATTCATTAAAATTGTAGTTCTGATTAAAGAAAGAGGTGGTATTTTTAACTCACCTACACAATCAGGAGGCTAGAACCTGAACAGAAGTCAGATTGCAGCAGTGTGGTGAACTGTCTCCTATTGAAGCTTAGATCACCGTAAGAAAGTAAGTGTGAAAGGCTCCTGTCAAGCTCGGATAGCAGACTTAAGACTTAAGACCTGTGGTAAACCTGTAGGAAGCTGAGCAGTCTTCTAAATTGACTTGGACAGACTTGCAAGAAGCTCCTTCTAGTTCAGACCTGTGAAGAGGCTCAGTTTAGAGCTCAGACCTGTGATTATCACTTGTAGAGAATCAGAATGTGGCTTGGAATTGCAGAACTGTGGAGGATTGTTTAAAGGCCAAGAGGCCTAGTGTAAGGCCCTCTCTTCAAGCCGCAGGTGCAGCATTACGTGGAGCTTTCTAGTATGAAATTGGATGCTGAAGTGATGTGTTAAGGAGGGTTTGGATGGAGTGTTTTTGTAACCACTTCAATGGTGTAAAGGGGACTCGGCAAAGGCAGTTTGTTGAAGTCCCATGTACAGTCATTTGAGGAGTCATTTTATTTGTTCTTGCTATGTAGGAAGATATGGATAGTGACATATGGCAGAATCCATATAATCCTGATCTATGATATCTTTGAGGCATATGAAAAATCATATCTTTCGTTCTGTCAGGCAGTGATGAATATGATTGTGATATGTATGAAAATGACAAAATATGGCAGTATATGGTTATGATTCGTGTATGGGCTTAGCAGTGGGAGAATAAATTTCGAAGTCCTCTCCAAGTTGGTGTTTGGGATGCCCGCACTCAAAATAATCATTTGTCAAGGTTACAACAAAGGAAAGGTTAGGCGACTTTTCTTCATTCCTCAAGTGCCACAAAGACATTTGATACACTCTGACTTATCTGATATGCCACTTGTGAAATCCTTGAGAGGATGTTCTTATAGATGTCTTCCCCCAAGAGGAGCTGGCATTAAGAGGGAGACCACAACCGTATATGCTCCTGAGCTAATATCGTTGCTGGAAGAAAGAAGAGAAGACCCTCATGGCTCAGAGACGTATGGCTCCAAAGGGGGACATTCCGGGAAAGCAAGAAGCCATATAGATACCAGAGGTATCTAGCTACCATGAGTACAATATAAGCCTGGATCATTTGAAGAAACCGTCAAGCATCAAGTTTGGAAGGATGCTATACACAAAGAATACGAGCCCATTATGAAGGATGATGTCTAGGATATGGTCCCGAGACTAGAGGACAAAGCTGTTGTCACCTCGATATGGCTCTATAAGATCAAGCATGGATCTTATGGGAGTGCTGAAAAGTATAAGGCAAGATGTGTTGCCTGAGACTTCTCTCCAGGAAGGCATTGATTATGATTGCACCTGTGATCTATTATTACCCTTGTTGCTACGCAAGGATGGAATCTTCATCAGATGGATGTGAAGACTGCCTTTCTGCATGTTGCGATAAAGGAAGAGGTTTATGTAGAGCAACCTTTGGGGTTCAAAGTCCAGGATCAAGACACCCATGTTTGCAGATTGAAGAAGGCCCTTTATGGGTTGAAGCTAGCCCCCAGGGCTTGGTACGAGAGGATAGATAGCTACTTGATGAAGCTGGGCTTCACTCATAGTCATGCTGATCCGAACCTTTACTTCAAGGTTGATAGAGGAAAGCATCTCATTCTTGTTCTCTATATGGATGATCTCTTCTTGATAGGTGCTGATACTCTCATTCATCAGTGTAAGAGGGAGCTCGCTTCTGAATTCGAGATGAAGGACCTAGGACTGATGCATTACTTCCTAGGCCTGGAGGTCTGACAGAGACCTGGCGAGGTTTTCCTATCTCAAGGAAAATACATTGTGAAGCTGTTGGAAAGATTTGGAATGGTGGACTGTAAGTCCGTGTCGACACCGATGGAGCTCAACTTTAAGAAGTTGAGTGAAAGCGCTACTGGGCCTATGCTAGCAAATCCTACTGAGTATCGTTAACTCGTAGGGGCCCTGATGTTCTTAGGGAACATCCGTCTGGACATATGTTGTGCAGTGAACACCTTGAGTCAACACATGGTTGATCCTCATAGCATTCACTGGGTTGGTGCCAAGAAACTCTTGAGATATCTCTGGGGCACGATAAACCATGGGCTGAGATACACTGCCGGGAGTTTGAGACTCCGTGGATATACTGATGCCGATTGGGTTGGCAGTGTGGTGGATCGCAAGAGCACATCTGGATGCTGCGTCACTTAAGTCTGCTTCGAGCAGGAAGCAGAAGTCGGTAGCTTTGAGCATCGCTGAGGTCGAATACATTGCAGCATGTATGGACTGTTGTGAAGCCACTTGGGTGCGAAATCTCTTTAGTGAGTTGTTCGAGCATGTGCTAGATGCCACCGTTATCCTTTGTGATAACTAGAGGGGGATTTGTTTGTCAGAGAATTCCGTGTTCCATGATCGATCCAAGCATGTTGATGTCTGGTACCACTTATCTGGGATATGGTACAGCGAGGCGCCGTGAGGCTCGATCATATAAGAACTGATGAGCAGGTCGCGGATATTCTCACAGAGCCCTTGGGGAAGGTCATGTTCGTAAACCTTCCGTGAGAATCTTGGAATTGTGGGAGGACCCTATTTGGAGGGTCCTGTTGGACGATGGGCTTGGAAGCTCCAGAGGGGCTTTGGGGATAGCTTCTTGGAGATATGAGCAACCACAGGGCTAGGCTTGCCAAACCTTGTTGGTGTGCTTTCGCCCCACCATGATGAGATTGAGTTGGTTTACCTGTCTTTGATCTGTGCCCCGTATGCATCCTACCCATGGAGTTTCAGACTCATGGGAAGTACCTCTCATTTGGCCAATGAGGTGGGAAATGTGGATAGAGACCATAGCAAGATCAATGGACGCATCGAAGATTGCCGTACTCCCTATGTCTAGGATGGCATGTGTCCAACCACTTGATTTGGATCAAGTCTAGTGAGGTTTCAGACCTCCAACTGACTTCAGGTCAGTGAAACTAACCTCAAGTTAGTATATGACCCTCTCGAGTCCAAGAGAGGTTTCGGACCTCCAACTGACTTCGGGTTAGTATATGACTCTCTCGAGTCCAAGAGAGGTTTCGGACCTCCAACTGACTTCGAGTCAGTGAAACCAACTTCGGGTTGGTGTGTGACTCCTTTGAGTCCTATAGAGGTTTCAGGCCTCTAAGCTGACTTCGGGTTAGCCGTGAGTGATGTCTTTGTGATTCACCTTTTGTTTTGAAATAAAGAAGCCAGCGAAGCAAGTTACGGTGGGATGATGTACGATGTTTGGATGGCACTGGTTGATGGAGTTCTCCCTAGTTGAGAGGGAGTGTTAATTTTGGGCAACTAGGTCCAAACTCCATGTTGTGATGCTCAGATGATGATGCCAATATTTTTATTGGATTCCTCTTTCGAAGAGGTGCAAGATCGATCTAAAGATCATCTTGATCGGATGAGAAGAACATGTATTTGGAATTTATTCCACATGTGCATGGTCGGCCTGATTTATCCCACATGCATTAGAGATGTGTCACACACCCCCAAAGATGCCTATATATTGGAGAAGACTTGGAGTTCATTCTACACACACATTTTTGTGGAAGCATTTTCTTCTCTCTTGAATGGTGATGGAGCTGCGTTCTTGGTTCTGCGTTTAGGGTTTCTTGGTGCAACGCCTTCATGGAGTATTCTTGATGAATCATCTTGGGGTTGTGTGACACATGTGGGTGGTTGACCTTATGAAGACTTTGCTGGTTGAAGCATCTTGCTGATTGTCGTAGCGCCACCGTTCTTTATCTCTGTTTTTGGCTTGTCTTCCATCGATCTATTGGTATGTTCTATCTGCATCTTACTTTCATTGTGCCCTAGAAGGTCAAAGTATATTTGCATCTAAGCATAGAACATCTTCAGAATTTAACATTTGTGCACAATGTCAACATGGAAAGCAAACTAGGATCAACTTCAAATCAAAGGAATGTTCGACATTAAAGCCTCTGGAAATCATTCATACAGATCTGTGCGGTCAAACAAGAACTCTATCTCTACAAGGAGAAAGGTATTTTATTTTATTTATAGATGATTATACTAGAATGATTTGGGTATTTTTCATAAGGTATAAATCAAAAGCACTAAATTGTTTAAAACTTTCAAAGCAACAATTGAAAATGAAAGTGAGTTGAAGATGAAATGCTTAAGAACAAATATAGGTGGGGAATTTGCCTTAGGAGAATTCAATGAATTTTGTGAAAGATATGGAATCAAAAGGGAAGTTTCTGTTATTAGGACTCCACAACAAAATGGAGTAGTAGAAATAAAAAACAGATCTATACAAGAGACTGCAAGAAAAATGCTGTTGGAAGCAATGTTGCTAGACTCAGAATCGGCAATAAATCGGCAAGGCAAAAGAGCGAAGAGTTTGAATCAGATTGGGAAAAAATCAGCGAATTCAATAAATAAAGATATACACATATATTGAATTAAAATTTTTATTTTTCATTGATATTCAATAAAGCCATGTCCAAACAATGCATGATATCAATAGATGTCCAAAATATCATGAATGAATAAGTATCTCATATATGTTATGAGTCCAAACATGATCCGAAGTACTGAAACCTGAGTCCTGACTTCTAACCAGTGACTAGTCACTACATAAAACCAGAAGCATCTGCTTCCAAAAGTTTACAAAATACTGCCAAGCAAATCAGTAAAACATCAATAACAAAGAGTCTAAGACTCTATGAGTGAGAAGTAGAAGTGATTCCTCCCACTCCTTTGCTTGCTTGACTCTTTAAGTTCTCCAAGTCATGTAGACTTAAAAGAGGAGGCTCCTCCTCTATTTGGACCCAATTTGATGCATTGTAGTTTGCAGATCTATCTCCTCAAGGTCAATTGGTGAATGATCCAAACCTGTCATTATCATGAGACATTGAAATGTAAATTGAAGTTTGAAGTTTAAAGTTTAAACTTTAAAGTGCAAATTAAATTATGAAAACTTCAAATTCAGGCTCTCACCTAGTATTTGCTTGTTGCGAAGTCGTAGATTGTAATGGACAAATACAAGGTCATTTAAGCGTTTTTGTGTCAATCGATTACGCTTCTTAGAATGTATTTTCTCAAACATGCTCCAGTTGCGCTCACAACCTGAAGCACTGCATGATTGGTTTAAGATTCAAATGGCGAATCTCTTCAATTCTAGCGTATCACTACCAAAGTTTTGCCACCAAAGACCTAGCAAGTGGCAAGTGTTTGTGAGTATTAGTAGTAACTTAGCAAGTACTAAATAGTAAAAACTTAAAAAGAAAACAAAATTTAATAAAACATTTAACATACAAAATTGATGAAGCCTTCAAGCCTCAAAGGGTACCTAGCAACATCTTAGTCCTTTCTCGTATAGCACTGGTATAGGCAAATAATTTAGCTGGCGTCCTATAATCCTGTAGTTGGGAAAAGACACGGCTTTGAAATTCTAGATCAGGGGAGCACCTTTCCATGCATGTCATAAGTCCTCTGTCAACCTCTCCATCTTCATTAAATTTGCTCTTATTATAAAAATACTGTGGGTTTAAGAAGTACCCAGCAGCATGTAAGGGGGAATGCAATTGCATATCCCAACGTGCATCAATAATATCCCAAAAAGGTAAATACTTTGCCTCCTCATCCCCATATCTTCTTTTGATGGCCTCCTTTGCAAGATCCATCGCCTCATAAATGTAACCCATGGCGGGTTTGTCTCCATCAACCATCTTGAAAGTTCAAGCTTTCAAAATTAATGAAATATGAAACTTTGAAAATAAAAAGAAGCTTGAAATGAAATTTAAAAAATGAAAAAAAGTTAAAACACTGAAGTACCTGAGAACTCTGACAAGGGACTCTGTCACAACAATAATCTCTTCGGCATCTTTCCAAAAACCATCATTAAACACAAGTGCAACAATTTCAATGCTTTCAAGGGTTTTGGAATGTTTAGATCCTATCCACTCAGGTCCCAAGAACATCCTCTTCAAATTTATCTTTTGCTCAACTACAGATTGCAAAGATATGAAATTTGTTGCAAATCTAGTCACTGCAGGTCGAACAATTTCTTTACCTTAAGTGTATTTTGTCATGGTGTTTAGGACAATAGTGTGGTTGTACAAGTATTTGGTTATGGATTTTGCCTTCTCCACAACCTCATGTATCCAATGAAGCTTACCAATGTCCTCCAACATTAAATCTATGCAATGGGTTGCACAAGAGGTCCAAAAAATACTGCGTTGCCTAATCTCAAAAATTCTACCAGCAGCCATATAATTAGCTGCATTGTTAGTGACAATTTGTACAACAGTTATTAGGGTTTTGATTCCTCTTTTCTTTATAATTAGTTGTGATAGTGTTGGCTTCTTTACTTCTTATTATGTTATCTTTCATCAAACAATTAACAAATAAAATATACATGGAGATCACAAGAACAAGAGACACAAGATGTAGGCACTCAGCCAGGAAAAACCTCTCTCCTAGGGGAAAACCCAGTCAAACTCTTCTTCTAATAGAACCAAGTCAAAGTGATACAATCCAAGACCTTATGACTGAGACAAAGGCCTTCTCCAATCACCAAGTTAGCCCTCCTTCCAAGTAGATAACTTCTGCGAAAGTCAACAAGGGTCAACACCCTACAAATCTGCTTCAACTGGAATTTCGACCCCTTGCAACTCAGAAGTTCGGCCCCGCAGTAATTGTAGAAATTTCAGCCACTGCAACTTGCCAAGAAACCCTAGAAAAACTCGAATGTTTGAGAGAAAGATGCCCAAAACTTGTCTTTTTCATTTTTCCTTGACTTTGTCTCCCTTCCTGTAGACTTCGCTCTTCTTTCCATTGCAAATAGAACTTGTTGATTGATTGGTTCCAAAGAGGTCGAATTCTCCTTCTATATATACTGCTTCCATAGGGTCGAATAGCCCCAAATAGGGCCGACTTGTTGAGGTGTAAAATGACTATTTTGACTCAAAATAAATTTTCTTTACATGATACAAAAGCCCAAGAAGGGTCAAATGTATATGACAATGACTCTTATGACTCAAGAAAACCCTAGAAGCCTTCATTGGAGGCTTTGACCTAATGAACAAATAAAAGGAGCATGAAACTCGTGCTTAAAAATAATTTTCTTTTTCTTCTTTTTCAATTTTACAATAAATACATAACAATTATGAAGGCCAACCATAGTTACATTTTCAACACTCCCTCTTAACTAGGGAGGTTTTCATAATTGTACAAACAGGTACAAGGATGATCTCAAATTGACATATTCTTATAAGAGTATCAACATATGCAATGCTAGGGATCTAGATACCGTCTAGGCTAACTGCCAAGGTATTAACCCAATAGGGACTAAGGTGTCATCAAGGCAATTTGCCACTATAGGTACCATCAGGTTACAACCCTGGTATCAATCCAACTAGATATAGATACCATCTAGGCTTTCATACCAAGACAACAACCCTCACAAGGATCTAGGTATCATTAAGGTCAAGATATCAACACTAAAATGGAGCTCCATATCATCAAGACCAAGATACCCTCCCACACAGGGATCTAGACATCATCAAGGCCAAACTATAACTCAGATCTCAATACCAACCAAGCCAAGATGTCCTCCCAAGTATCATCATATGGGCACGCAGCCTAAGGTACTCATCTCTCCCTCTCATCCATATCAGAAATATCCATTAATCGAAGCATGCTTGTCAAATATTCAAACTCCTAAAGGAGAGATCAACAGAACCTACTTGTTCATCCAACAGAACATACTGTAGCTCCATGACTGCAACCAATATCAAACTTCCAATATATTGGTTCTTACTATTAGTATGCTAGTATAAACTTCAGGGTATGCAACCATTCTGATGTTGCTTAGGTCATCATAATATCTAAACAAATTTAGACAAAAGCTTCCTTTTCCAACTTCTCAAGCATCACCAAACTCAACTTCAACACTTCTCAAAACAACTGAGTCTTGTTCACGACTTCATCAAACACGAATAACCATCTAGGCTTCCATGCCAAGACAACAACCGTCATAGGGATCTAGGTATCATCAAGGTCAAGATATCAACACTAAAAAGAAGCTCCATATCATCAAGACCAAGATACCCTCCCACACAAGGATCTAGTCATCATTAAGGCCAAACTATAATTGAGATCGCAATACCAGCCAAGCCAGGATGTCCTCCCAAGTATCATCATATGAGCACGCAACCTAAGGTACTCATCTCTCCCTCTCAACCAAATCAGAGATATCCATTAATCCAAGCATGCTTGTCAAATATTCAAACTTCTCAGGGAGAGATCAACACATCAACTACTTGTTCATCCAACAGAACATATTGTAGCTCCATGACTGCAACCAATATCAAACTTCCAATATATTGGTTCTTACTATCAATATGCTAGTATAAAATCTGGGGTCTGCAACCATTTTGATGCTGCTTAGGTCATCATAATATCTAAACAAATTTTGACGAAAGCTTCCTTTTCCAACTTCTCAGGAAACACCAAACTCAAGTTCAACACTTCTCAAAACCACCGAGTCTTGTTCACAACTTCATCAAACACGAATAACCATCAGTAGTACTTTAGCCATTCTCCAATCACACTCTTTCCTCATGTCCTTCACTAGACGTATGGTTGTATGACACATGAAGTAGAGAATCATGTCCTCCCTCTCAATTATGGAGGATATATACTTTCCTTTATATTCAAGCTCCCTCTCAACTAAGGAGATAAGTCCATCATCAACAATGTCATTCTTCCAGCTACACATGCTCTTTCTTTCGCATCATCATATCATCCGAGAATTTCAACCTTTCACAACATAATTCCTTTTATATGGCAACAAGGTCATCTTTCAATCATCAATGTAAACTTCAAAGTCATCAGGGTTCTTACAACTCCCTATTTCCATCATGCTCAAAAGTCATCATCAAGTATGAGGTGGGCATACATCTTTAACATCATCATAAAGTCATTATTAAGTATGAGGTAGACATACATTTTTACGACCTCTTGAAAACTATGTACCTGCAAATCTCATCAACAAGTACAACAAAGCACAAATATATTTGTACAAGAGCATGATGATAACTTCATCAATCTAGGGTTATCATGTCATCAGAAGGAGAGCATCTAGGGTTATCAATACATCAATAAGTAATTAAAGAATTTACACCTAGGGTTTCACTTTCATGCCCTAGGATCTTATATCAACCTCTACTAGGGTTTTTGTCATAAATTCTAGATATTATCATCAAACCCTAAAAGCTAGGGTTTTACTTAAGTGAACAAATAGCAAAAGATAATACGACAAGGGTTGATTTTAATTTAGAAATCAATCATCCTAACAATATAAGACTCTTTGTGATTCTATAGCAAAACCTTAGAGATGAGAGAGCAATTTTAAGGACAAAATGATCGTACATTTTTATATGATGGAGACTTGCTAGAAATCTTTAAAACATACCTTGAGTTGCTTCTTCTACAAACCTTGAAGGGCTTCCTCTCACCATGACAATCTTCTTCGACAAAGCATCAACATCCTTATGGTTCATCTCCAAATGAGTCTACTTTTATCGGAGTGCCCAAGGATCCAACTTGATTACCAAATTACCATTCCCTTTATTCATCATGTTCTTCATGACATAAGATCGACATATCTTTATTTTGCTTCCTTCATTAAGTGTGAAAATTTCTAAATATTACAAATGCAGAAACCGTACTGTTAAATCTGGTTATACTTCTACTTAATCAAGTTATTAATGTTCAAATTTCAGATTAACATCGAAGTAAACACATAATAGTTCTACACTGATTCAGATCTAAAACAGAATACATGCACGCAGACAAAGTGACACAAGATTTTTTGGACAACTGTCCCTGGGAAAACCCAATGCGGGAAAACCGGTCTTCTGGCTGCTAGAGGGTTTATATTATTAAGTAGAATCTAAGTACAACAAATCTGGGCACCTTACTGGTTAACCCGACAGAGAAAATAAGATCTGCAACAATACCTGCTGTTCCAGAGACTGAAAACTGGACTGATTCACACCCTCAAACGGGATTTATAGAACTCAACCCCTTTCTGCCTCTAGAAACCCCAGCGCTGCTCTGAAGCTACCTGCGTCAGCCATGCTAGCCTCTGCGTGCCCCTGCGCTGCTCTGGAGAGGGCTGTGTAACCCCAGACTGGGTGACGCAGTCCTTACGCTGCCCTTGATGGCCTCTACGTAACCCTGAGGGCCTCGTGTTGCCTCAGCGTTGCCCTTTCTCGGCCTGTGTAGTGGCTGAAGCCCTCTGCGCTGATCTGTCAGCTACCTCTTGCTGACTCTTGGCTCTGGGATCAGATCATCCCTCTCGCCAATACTACCCCTCGCTGCAGCTGAAACACTTCTGAAAATTCTTAGCAAACCCGCCCTAGAATTTTAGCTTAGTCTTAGTGCTCTACCTCCGTGTGTGTTATCCAACTGACCCCAAGCCTTTCCTTTATACTTTTATGGTTGGGAAACCAACGACCATGATCTAATCTTGATTCGACGGCGAAGATTAAAAGAAAGCTTGATCTGTGTGACTTGAGTCATTTCCATCACATGTTTAAATTAATTACCTTTAATATTTTAATTTTCCTGAGTTAGACCTTAGGGTCCTTAATTAAAAATATTAATTAATTAAATTTCTCTTAAACAGGATAGAATTTCTCAAATCCCTTTTTGGGTCTTGGAGATCTCATGTACTCTAGTCCCTGCACAATGTTTGGGAGCTAGAGCACATCCGATGCTACCCCAACACTCAAAAATATCAACACTCCCTCTTAGCAAGGAATGTGCTCTAGTACAACACTACTTCACCCCGAAGTTCTGTACTAATCTCTGGTGTGGGTCTCTGCGCTGATGCTTGGCCTGCTGCCCTTCATTACTGCGCTGATGCTTGGCCTGCTGCCATTCATCACTGTGTTGCTGCTGATATTCTGTACTGCTGCTCATGACGTTGTCACCGCCACTGCTAGATCCGTACTGTAAGTCCCTCTCAATCTTGTGGATCACGCTGCCAACTGCTGCACTGCAACTCAGTTGCTCAGAGAAACTACTGAAAACTCCTGCACAATCTTTGACAGACAAGTCAGTTGGACTGCATCCTCATCACTGAAGCTCCATAGAATGCTACTCTTTTGTCATCTGGAGACAGCTGCACAACCACAACTCTGCATTGCGTAAGAAGACCTACTTTGTGCTGCAGAAGTCACATCATCCCCTGCGCTGAAGTCCCTTACGCTGGTGCTGCGCTTCGTTGTCCCCCTGAAGCCTCTATGTTGCATCAGCTCTGCTCTGCGTAAGCAACTCTGTTCTGCGCTGCTGAAGTCACATCAACCCCTGTGCTGTTGTTGCTACGCTGTTGCTGCATCTGCACTGCACTGCTCCCTTTAGCTTCTAGCTCTGCTTCTGCTCCATCTGTGATTTTCTGCACCCACTTCTCCACTTGTCCCGCTACTGTCTTTAGGCTCTCGTAGCACGGATGTGATCCAAGAGTTGGGCTACTAAAGGATCCTGCCATCACTCTGTAGCTTCTCTACAAATCCATGTCGCCCCACTTTTGTGGTTCATGAGCACTCATGGCTATGTCATCTTTGGAACCATCATCCGCCACAACGGCCATGGAGGTAGAAGCTTCCTTGTCCTTCTTCTTCTAAGGACAATTGCTGGCGAAAGTCCTAATTCGCTGCACTGGAAACACTTGATCTTAGATAGATCACACTTTTTCCTCCCTTGCTGCATCTTCTTCCTCTTCCTTCTTCACTCTACTTGATCTGGTGCTGTACTGCTTCTTGGTGAATCGACGAAGTTCTTCTTGACAGAGGATCGCCCACATAGTGTCCCAGTTGCGAAGGTGCTTGCCCAAGATACTTTGGACAAAAGTTTCCCAGTCCTCTGTGACCGCATTGAGTGCAGTCCTCACCATCACATCATCCTCCACTTTCGCTCCCATGGAAGACAACTGATCCCTGATCGCCTGTAATTTGAAAAGGAAGGGCTCTATCTCTTCTCCTTTGGCCATCATGAATAACTGCATCTGGTTCTCCAAAAGCATTCTCCTCTGGACAGATCTTCCCTCATATAGGGCAGTTAAGGCTTTCCACATCTCATTAGCCATTTTATTTTCAGCTATGTGTGGAACTACATGATCCTTAACCCCATGCATTATGAAGCGCTTAGCATGTGCCGCAGCTTCCTCATGCTTCTTCAGGAGATTTGCATCGGTCGGTGTGGCCAGGTCTTTCTCTGCATGAACCCTCAGACCGTATGCCTCCATGACTACGAGGATTCTGGCCTTACAGATTGCAAAGTTGGACAGATTGTCCAACCTATCTTGATTACGTAGTTCGTGAGCTGCCAGCTGCTCAGATTTACTCTGTCGGAACAGATCTTCCTCTCCCCGCTTCTCAACTGAAGCTCGGATCTAGGGTCCTTGGCGAAAAGGCACCCTCTGCTCCCTTTGACAGCTGACTTCCTCTTCTTGGAAATCTGCCAAAAACAACGAATCAACTCTCTTCGATCCTTTGATCGATTTGTAGATTTCTTTGGCTGAAACCCTCTGAGAAGCTGTTCTCCTCCCACTCTTTGTCAACTAGTGCTTAGGTCAATTTCTGCAACTTAAGAAATTTAACCCCACCAACAACTACTGAAGCTCTGCAGCACTGCTTCCGACACTTTGAATCAGCAACGACTTCGGAACTGCATCAACCTTGCTGGCCTCTGTGTGAGCAGAGAGTCCCAACGCTGTCTCTGCGCTGCCTCTGCGCAGTAAGTACGTGGGCCTGTGTGGAGACTGCGTAGGACTGCGTCACTCTAGCCTCTGCGTGGCTCTGCTCCCTCTACTGTTGTGCTGTCCCTTCTGGTTCAACTTTTTGCTATTGCTGCTGCTTTCTGTAGCAAGGATTCTTCAGTCTCCTGCTGGTGATCTTGCTAGATTTGCAATCGCTCTGATACCATGTGAAAATTTCTGAATATTACTTATGCAAAAATCCTACTGTTAAATCTGGTTATACTTCTACTTAATCAAGATATTAAAGCTGAAATTTCAGATTAACATCGAAGTAAACACATAACAGTTCTTCACCGATTCAAATCTAAAACAGAATACATGCACACAGATAAAGTGACACACAAGATTTTCTGGACAACTGTCCCCAGAAAAACCCAATGTGGGAAATTTGGTCTTCTGGCTATTGGATGGTTTATATTATTAAGTAGAATCTAAGTACAACAAATCTGGGCACCTTACTGGTTAACCCGACAAAGAAAATAAGATCCGCAACAATATGTGTTGTTCCGGAGACTGAAAACTGGATTGATTCACACCCTCAAACGGGATTTACATAACTCAGCCCCTTTCTGCCTCTGAAAACCTCAGTGCTGCTTTGGAGAGGGCTGCATAACCCAAGACTGGGTGATGCAGTCCTTACGCTGCCCTAGATGGCCTCTTGATGGATTAGCGTTGTCGTTTCTGGGCCTGCGTAGTGGTTGAAGCCCTCTGCGCTACGCAATTGCTGCGTAGCTGCTGCCCCCTCTGTGCTGATCTCGCTGTTGCCTCTCTGCCTCTTGTTGACTCTTGGCTCTGGGATTAGATCATCCCTCTTGCCAATACTACCCCTTGCTGCAGCTGAAACACTTCTGAAATTTCTTAGCAAACCCGCCCTAGAATTTCAGCTTAGTCTCAGTGCTTTGCCTCCGTGTGTGTTCTGCAACTGACCCCAAGCCTTTCCTTTATACTTTTCTTGTTGGGAAACCAACGACCATGATCTAATCTTGATTCGACGGCTAATATTAAAAGAAAGATTGATCCGTGTGACTTAAGTCATTTCCGTCACATGTTTAAATTAATTACCTTTAATATTTTAATTTTCCTAGGTTAGAATTAAGGTCCTTAATTAAATATATTAATTAATTAATTTTCTCTTAAACAGGATGGAATTTCTCAAATCCCTTTTTGGGTCTTGGAGATCTCATGTACTCTAGTCCCTCCACAAAGTTTGGGAGCTAGAGCACATCTGATTCTACACCAACACTTAAAAATCTCAACATTAAGTACCTGTAAGGTTCACTGACAAGTACCACCAAGCAAAATATACAAGTACAAGAGCATAATTATGATTAGGGGTTCCATTGAATCTTTAGAGGGAGAATTCCTAGGGTTTCCATATCCAAACCCTACATATTTTGATGTTACCTTTCGAAACATCAACCCTAGGGTTTGAATCTCAAATCTATTTTTATCCTTACTAGAGTTTTCCATTTCTCCCTAGACTACCTACAAATCATAGAGACCAAAAGCTAGGGTTTCTATGAGGGAACAAAATAGAATAGAGTTAGGTTTCTCTTTTGACTAGGGTTTCCAAACACCAACTAGGGATTACAAGAAATTAGATGCCAATAACCTCCAACAATATGAAGACTACAAGCCCTAGAACCAAAAAAGGAAATCTCAAAACCCTAATCTTGATTTAGGTTAGACCTTATAAAAACAAGACGTACCTCGAGGATCACATACCTTAGTCATCCAAGATCACAAGAAGTCTGCTGTAATGGTTTCTTTAATACGTCATGATCTTCTTACTTTTTTAAAGATGTTGAGGTCAAAGATTGTCTTCAAAGGTATTTGCAACTTTCATTGATGTCAAGGTCTTTTTAATGCTCTACACAAGGTAATTAACTGTAGCTGCAACTTTTCTTGATTTCAAGGTGCTAAATAGATGCCTTCAAACAATGTCAAATAGGAGTGTTCTTTCAAGATTTTTCTTTTTTCTTTTCTTAGAGAAAACTGTAGGAGATAACATAGGTCCTTGAATGACTTTTAACTGCTCTTAGAAGGACTAATATGTATTTTTGGTCACTTGATTTTTGAGATACTTGTAGACTTTCACTGTTTACTTTGATCGTTAAGATAATACTTTCAACAGTCACAAATGATCTTGAATTGCTTCTCAAAAATTGTGGATTTGGTTCCTCTTCAACGTACCACCAATAAATGAATGATAGGACTGTTGTAAGCCTTGATAATAACTGATATAGGTTTGTGACTATGTCACTCTGATTAGGGATTTTGACACCCACTGAAAGAAACCTTGTAAATAGGCCTAATATGTTTGTCAGATACTGATATTTCAAGGAGATCTCTTTGCTGTGTTGAAGTCGACTTGTAGACCACAGTCAGGTCTCGACCTTTCTTATATTAATATGCACATGACTTTTTTCGGATCTCTGATATGATGTCAAGACACTTATTCTTTTGCTCAAAACTTTGGATTTCTTCACAAGATCTTCGATCTTTTCTTTGCTATTCAGATTCCTTGGGAGTGATGACAAACGATGCCCAGTAAGTGCTTCTTGGCACCTTTACTCTTTTCGGCCTTCTAGCTCAGGTCTGCGGCCTAATCACTATGTTTATGACTTATAAAGATGCCCCAAAAATATGCTTTTAAATTCGGTATTGCTTCTATAAAGTTTGGTCTTCCAGGCTTATGAACCTAATGCTCTTTTGATAGATTTTGAAGCCTTTTGTTCTCCAAACATTGATCTTCTAGCTGCCTTATGCCATTCTTCTTAGCTTTGATACCATGTTGAGAAATCAATGCAGGTAGTTATTAGGGTTTTGATTCCTCTTTTCTTGACAATTACTTGTGATATGTCTTGGCTTCTTTACTTCTTTATTATGTTATCTTTCATCAAGCAATTATCAAATAAAAAATACACGAAGATCACAACAACAAGAGACACAAGATGTAGGAACTCAACCAGGGAAAAACCCAGTCAAACTATTCTTCTAATATAACCAAGTCAAAGTGATACAATCCAAGACCTTATGACCAAGACAAAGACCACCTCCAATCACCAAGTCAACCCTCCTTCCAAGTAGATAACTTCTGCCAAAGTCAACAAGGGTCAACACCCTACAGATCTGCTTCCACTGGAATTTCGCCTCGTTGCAACTCAGAAGCTCGGACCTGCAGTAACTGTAGAAATTTCGGCTCCTGCCACTTGCCCAAGAACCCTAGAAAAACTTGCACGTGTGAGAGAGAGATGCCCAAAACTTGTCTTTTTCATTTATCCTTGACTTTATCTTCCTTTCTCTAGACTTTGCTCTTTTTTCCACTGTAGATTGAATGTGTTGATTGATTGATTTCAAAGAGGTCTAATTCTCCTTCTATATGTACTGCTTCCATAGGGTTGAATAGCCCCAAATAGGGCCAACTTAATTAAGGCAGGGACGACTTGGTGAGATGTAAAATGACTATTTTGACTCAAAATAATTTTTCTTTACATGATACAAAAGCCCAAGAATGATGAAATACATATGACAATGAGTCTTATGACTCATGAAAACCCTAGAAGACTTCAATGGAGGATTTGACCTAATGAACAAATAAAAGGAGCATGAAACCCATGCTTAAAAATATTTTTCTTTTTCTTCTTTTTCAATTTTACAATAAATACATAGCAGTTATGAAGACCGACCATAGTTACATTTTCAACACAAGCAAGGATCTTCACTGGATAAAAGCAATGGAAGAAGAGATGAACCAAATTGAAAAGAATGGAACATGGGAACTAGTACTTCATCCAAAGGTGAAGAATGTCATAGGAACCAAATAGGTGTATAAGAACAAAATGAATGAAGATGGACAAGTCATCACAAATAAGGCAAGATTGGTGTGCAAGGGATACACTCAAATTGAAGGAATTGACTTTGAAGAGATTTTCGCTCATGTTGCAACAGTAGAGGCTATAAGGATGTTTCTTGCATTTGTCTGTTCAAAAGGCTTCAAATTCTATCAAATAGATGTGAAGTCTTCCTTTCTAAATGAAGTCCAAAAGAAGAAGTATACATGGAACTGTTGGTAGGTGGTTGTCATTGATGTCAACCCAAGTAGCACCAGGAACTACCTCGATCTTCCATGGAAAATTTGACAAGGCAATTCATGGAATCTTGTCTCAAGATCTTTCTAGATAGATTCTCCTCTACGAGATCTTTTCATTGATATATGGTATTCTAGGTGGTTCCTTCTGGTTTGAGAGAAAATTGAGTTTAAAGTTGCAGACCCAATTTTGTGGGCTAAATCCCCAAGGGGTAGAGACATGACATCTTATTCACGAAAGATTGTCAATATATGATAGGGATTGTCACCGTAATCTCACCACGTATAAGTTGAATAATTTCAAGAATGAAAGGCACTAAACCAATCAGTGACTTCACAACCAGGGAGGACCATATGCACTAAGACAATCATTGATTTCAAATATTAAATTAGTTTTCTATGGTTAGTTAAAAAATTAATTTAAAAGTTATTAAGAATTATTAAGGATATGCCACTAATAAGAAATAATTTAATAAAATAAGCATTAATAAAAATATTAGCAAGAATATTAAAGTGATCCGCTTACCTTTGAATAAAAATATACATATTTGAAAAATATTTAACATTCTAAAAATATTATCAATTACTCCTCCAACGTACATTTAATTACTACAATTCCTCCCCTACAAGGCTAACAACCTCTTTACTTTAGGCTTAAGATTAATCTTTAGTAATAGAACAACCCTCCTCCAACGTCTATTTTTGGAACCCCTAATGTCCCCTCCAATGGTCAATTAGAAGCCCTCTCCAAGCCTATAAAAAGAGGTCTAATGCACCTCCATAACACAAGTATTGGAACAAATGATCTTGTGAGAAAGTTCACTGAAATTCTCGGCCTCCTTGAGCTTCTAACATTGAAATCACATACGGTTTAGGGCTAGTTTTAGGTATTGTTTTGGTGCAGGCATTTATTTCAAGGGTAACAAAGAATTAGGGCAATATTTTTGGTCTCTCTTGGTACCATTAGGACTGGTCCATTGCAGATCATTGTGTGAAGATACAAAAGTACTCGGACCTGTAATTTTGAGGTTGAGAAACAACCACAAAATTTCAACATGCATTAACTTCAGTTTGGGTCACGGTATCATGATGATTTTATTTATTGAAGTTTGGTTTAAAGATCATATATCAGGTTAGTTTTTGATAAGTTTTCATTTGAGTATTTTATTGTTTCCTTTTGCAACTATGGGAATTGCTTGGTTGTTATGTTAGGTACATGTATAGATCTAATAATTAATTACAAATAGCTCAAGGATATTTTCTTTCGTTTTGTTTTGGTAATCGCTTTGGTGTCCTATTGAATGTTTGAATAGATCTTATAGCAGTCTACAACTCTGATTTAGGGCATAAATATTAAAATCATAGACCCATTTTTGTTATACTTGTCTACAAGGATATAGTTGTAGCACTCAGTCAGTTAGTCACCTAGGGCAACAAAAGGACCAGATTTCTTGAAACAGTTATCATTGGCTCTTGATTAGATTTGGCTTTTAACTTTATTGCACTGTCACTCGAGGTTACATAATTTTTGCACTAACATATGCCTATAGGATCCATCTGATATCTCTCTTTTGCAGGTGAAGGTAAGAACTTTTGGTTTGGGTTTATTTATTGTCTTTCTTTGGTGATTTGGGATTCGTGGATATTTTCTCTTGTAGGTACAGACACCTACAACATCTATAGTTCAGACCCAAAATTGAAGTCTCTCCATGCACTGAATATTACAGTATTTGATTGACAGCTAGACAAGGTCTAATATCAAGGACATAGCAGTGATTTCAAGGGCAGTATGGGAGACCAATTCTTTCATTGAAGGTATGGCTTACTATCACAAGCAGTGAAGCAGAGCATCAAGGTGCAGTATCACTTGCAGCAATATCAAGAACAAACAAGCAGAGAAGTTCATCACCCTTGACCATTTCCTACAACAAGATTCGTCATCAGCATCATGGACAATTGTACAACAGTTATCAAGCCTTGTAAGCTTTGTAAAGAGATTCATTTTGTCAATTGAAGTCAAACATTGTACATCAATGTAATTATAAAAGTCTGTGTCATTGCCTAGAGTTGAGGAAGGCAAATTTGTTTTGGGAAAATGGCTTTGGTTTGTTGTTGGGACAAGGGTTTAGGTCCTAGTGTGTCAGTTAGTAAAAAAAAATCATTGTCATATCATTGTAACATGGATCATTGCCCCGGGAGTCCATACTTTTGTATTTAATTTTTGTCTTTATAGGGTGGTAGGGTGGTGCTAGGCTGGTGAATGAAGTCACTTTCAGGTTGGGACCTGTAAACACTTCAGGGTGGTAGGGTGGTAGTAGGGTGAGTTGTGGCTCACTTGGGTGTTGGGGCATCCTTTTGGCTGATTGCTGATAAACCCAGGGCATTGGGGCATCTTTTCGGCTGATTGCTGATAAAGCCAGGGCATTGGGGCATCCTTTCGGCTGATTGTTGATAAAACCAGGGCATTGGGGCATCCTTCCAGTGAGAGCTGGAGAAGAATATTTTTCTAGAGTTCTAGGGAGTTGTAGCTTTCTTTTCAGTTGGGGCTAAAGAGTAAAGAACTTATTAGAAAAATGTTCGATAGTTTTTGACCCAGAGTGGGTTTCCCACCTAAAAATCTTGTGCCTATTATCTCTATTTTTGCATTGTTGTTTATTGCTCTTACTGAACAATAATAATAATGACGGAAGATTAACTAATGCTCTAAAAAAGATTAATAGAGTGCTGATTGCTAAGAAATATTTGATTCACCCCCCCTCTTAGTATTTCCAACAATTGGTTTCAAAGCCTGGTACCTTCAGTAGCAGTTTAACAACTGGAAGGATGTCATGGAGTACACCAATAATAGAGTTCCTCTATTTAATGAAGATAACTATGCACTATGGAGCAGAAGGATGCAGGTTCATTTACTTGCACAAGGATATGAAGTTTGGGAAATAGTCGAAAAGGGCTATAAAGCTACAACAAATGAACAAGGTAAGAAAAATATCGTAAATGATGCCAAAGCGAAGGATCGTATTATAAGTGGACTCACTCTACCTGTCTATGTTAAGGTATTGGGTTGTAAAATAGCTAAGGAGCTATGGGACAAGCTTCAAAATATATATGCAGGAGACTCGAAGGTAAAGGAAGCAAAACTTCAAATTTACAGAGCTCAATTTGAACAACTAAGGATGAAAGAAGATGAGAACAGTGCAACTTACTTTCATCGTGTAGATGAAATAACAAATGCCTTGGAAGGATTAGGAGAACCACTTGACAAGAAGGTCATTGTTCAGAAAGTCCTCGTAACTCTTCCATAAAGATTTAATCCTAAGGTTTCAGTATTAGAAGATAGATCAGATCTAAGCAACTTGAGTATGGACGAACTACATGGGATGCTTACAACTTATGAAATGAGGATTAAAGAAGAAAATGGTTCATCTAATATAGAAACAACATTCACAGTGTCCAAAGAAAACCGGAAAGGGAAAACAGGTATCCAAACCTAGATCTAATTGTTGCAAAGAGGAGGAAGAAGAAGAAGTAGAATTTTCAGATGAAGAATTTGCGTACGTTAAAAGGAAGATGAAAAGAGGAACAGGTAAGTATAAAGGCAAACTTCCATTAGTATATTTTAACTGTGGTGGGATAGATCATTTTGCTGCTAAGTGCCCTCATAAGAATAAAGCATTTACAAAAGGAAAGAAGGGTCAAAGAAACTTCAACAACTAAGATAAGAAGAAAGGGTTTAAGAAAAACTTCCTCTCCAAGGAAGATAGTTCCTCATCTGAAGAAGAAAGTGACAGTGATGAAGAAAACAATGAAAGAGTATTGTTTATGGCTGAGCATAAAATGATGGAAGCATCTGACAAAGAAGAAGATGAAGAAGAAGAAATGATGGAAATTGAGTTTCAAAACGGAGGTGTCAGACTTATAAAAGAACTCAAAGCAGAAAGGAAAAATGTTATTTCTCTAGAAACCAAATTGAATGAGGTAAAGAATCTCAACAAAAGGAATGGAGAAGAAATCATCAACCCCAAAGTAAAGTTAGAAGAAGCCAAAAGAATTGAAGAATCACTCAGGAATGAGTTAAAAGAAAGCAATGAGGCAAGGGAAGAACTAGAAACTGAAATAGTCTCTCTACAAGAGAAAGCAAACAAGGGAAATTTCCAACAAAATCTTGCAAGTAGCTCTAGAGCATTGGATGAGTTCATGAGCAATCAAAGGCCAAATCAAAATGGAAGACAAAAGAAAATTAAAAGTGATGCAACTCCAAAAAGTAATCAAGAGATAGTTCCTCCTCTAAGAAGGAATGAATACAAAAGACCATTTAAACAAGATAACTCATTCAAATACGCAAATTCGTTTAATGGTTATTTTTTTTCATGTGCTAACTTTGGACATATGGCTAGGGATTGCCAAACTTATAACATGTACAATTATCAAAGATATTATCAATGGAATCAAAACCCTAGAAATAGGTATCTTAGAAGCTGGTTTGTAGGATCACGAGACATGATTCACCACGACTTTGATAGTAGCAAGTTTACATCGTATGAATGTTATAAATGCCATAACTATGGGCATCTAGCTCGAGATTGCAGGAAGAAGATGGAATCCTCTATGCAAGACATCCCTAACATCAGGGACAGAAAAGGATAACAAATGCAAGAAGATTAAGAAAATAATAAAGTTTCAGCAGTAATGCTTTCAAGCTTTGTAAAGGCAAAAGATCTTGATGTAGCAACAAGTACATTAGACAATGACAAGGTTCAGGATGATCCAGCCAAAGAGCTCGGTGGTACATTATTTTGAAGAATCTAGCATGATAACTCACTGAATATTGAAGAGGGGGAGTTGAAGCAGCATTAGTTGCACATTTGAAAATCAATCATTGACAGTTTCAGTGGCGAACAAAGTTAATCCATATTGATAGATAGAATCAACAGTAACAGTTCGTATGAAGTATAGTATGTCAATCAAGCATTAAGAGAATGCATTTCAAATCTGACAGGTTGCAAGTTGAGCATCGATGATTTATCGAAAGATGTGGATCAAAGAATATACATTGGTAGTCTTCTATATGTAATAGCTTCCAAGCCAGATGTGATGCAGACAGTTGGGCAAGTTGGAAGATTCCAAGCAGCACCAAAGGAATCCCATGTCATTGCGGTAAAAAAACAAAAGATTTTTCAATATATGGACTATGGTATCCTAAAGGCAATGAGCTAACCATCAAAGCTTATACTGATGCAGATTGGGCACGAAGTGTTGATGATCATAAGAGCACTAGTGGAGAAATCTTTTATCTAGGTGGTTGTCTTGTTTCATGGTTGAACTTGAAGCAATCTTCAATCTCATTATCCACAGCGGAAGCAGAATACATAACAGTAGCAACTTGTTGCACCCAAGTCCTCTGGATGGAACAAACCTTGCACGATCTTCAAGTAAAGTTTGATGAGCCCATTCCAATCTTCTGTGATAACACCAACGCCATCAGTATCTCCAAGAATCCTGTGATGCATTAAAAAATGAAACATATTCCATTCAAGTATCATTTTGTGTTAAAATTGGACAACTAGGTCCAAACTCCATGTTGTGATGCTCAGATGAAGATACCAATATTTTTATTGGGTTCCTCTTTCGGAGAGGTGTAAGATCGATATAAAATTGATCTTAATCTGATGAGCAGAACATTTATTTTGAATTTATTTTTAATAATTTCAAATATGTGCAGGGCGGCCTTAAGGTTTTACACCCCCAGCCGATGTGTCACCCACCTCAATGATGGATATATATACAGTCAACGTTGGAGATCATTTCACTCATCTCATCACACATCTTCTCCTCTTCTGATTTAGTACGAGCTCCTTGGAGGCAATTTCGGTTCACACGTGGGAAGAAGGACGAATTATTGTAGACAGGAAGAAGGACGAATTTACTGTAGCTAGGGTTTCCATGCAAGTTTGACCAATGTTGACTTTGGTCAATGCATGGTCCAAAGAGGCTGAAAATTGGTGGAGACTTCGATTTTGGGAGGCTGTACACATTGGCACAAGAACCCAGGTTAAAAGGTTGACCGAAGATCGAGCTGCGTTGACTTTCTTGCTGCTGTCCTGCGTTGAATTTTCTGGACAACGTTGACTTTTCTGGGGTTGACTTTGAGTTGACCGTGTGGCTGTTTTGAGGGCTGTTGTGACACATGCTGGGTTGGCTGAACAAGAAGACTTTGCTGGTTGAAGCATCCTGTTGACTGCTGTAACGCACCACCACATTTTTTTGTTTCTGGTTTGTCTTCTTTAGATCCTCTAGTATGTTCTATCAACATTTTACTTGATTGTTTATGTGATTGCTGTAGTGAAAAGTAAAGTTGCATCAAGCATAGAACATCTACATAAATTCACATGGTATTAGAGCTAAGGTGAAGACAAGCCCTATTTGTAGCAATCACTGGAGAGGATAATGGGTTCCACAAACTATGGCTTCAAGGAGGATGACAAATTCACTGGGAAGGATGACTTCCATGCTTGGAAGATGATATTGGATCTCAAATTGGAAGAACAAGATGTCATGGACTATGTGTAGGGTAAAATTCAAGAACCTCCATCCACTGCTACTGCTGCTGCCAAAACAAAGTACAAGAAGGGGGAGATCAAAGAAAAGCTGATGATCAGGGAATCCATTCATAAAAGCCTGGTGGTCTACATCTTTGAGTTGGGCACATCCAAAGAGATGTATGATAAATTGATCCTCATGTTCAAGGCCAACAATGCGAATCAAGTACTATTCTTCAAGAATCAATTAAAGAATTTGAAGAAAGGCAGGGATGAGTCTGTCCAATCATACTTTCTGAAGTTGATTGAAATCAGGAACAATCTGTTGGCCATTGGGGAGACAATCGCTGATCGAGAGATGGTACTCACCACACTTGGAGGGCTCTCATCTGAATGGCATGTGTTTAACACTACCATTCTAAATAATAATGTGATACCTGACTTTGACGAAGTACTGTCAAGATGCGTTCAAGAAGAATCAAGAATGAAGGAGTATGGAAATGAAGGAAATCCTGCTCATTCTAGAAGGAAGAACTCTTATGGCCCAAAGAACAAGGGAAAAACATGGCCCCAAGGAAAGAAGGGCAAGTGTTTCACTTGTCATAGGCCTGGTCACTATGCTAGAGAATGTCCTTTCAAGAAGGATTCTCTCGATGGTGATGATAACAACAACAACCGGAGGAATGACAATCAAAGGAACACCAGATCCATGGGAAAGGGGAAGGCTCCCTCCGGCGGAAATGATCAACCTTTCAAAAGGTCAAGAAACTCTAGGTATAAGGAATCACATGTTGTTGATAAAAGAAATGAATACATTCTTGTATTTTCCCTCTCTGTTGCATCCCCACCCGACACTATGGATGTCTGGTTGATAGATAGTGGTGCCTCAAGGCATATCACTGGGTTCAGGGAAGCACTCTCTGATATGGTTGAGAAGGATACTAATCTGGAAATTATCCTTGGAGATAATGCCACATATCCCGTGAAAGGGACAGGGACTGTGACCCTCCACTTGTCTCAAGGTCAAGTCCTCCACTTGCAGGATGTACTCTATGTACCAAATTTGAAGAACCTTGTGTCTATATCGGTCCTGGAAGACAAAGATTTCAATGTGGCATTCACTGATGGAAAGGTGCTCATGTGGAAGAAGAGCTTTAAGGAAGCTATCTCGATTGGGTTTAGAGTTGATACACTCTACCAGGTTGGAGGAAGTCTGCTGGGAGCTATGACATGATACTATCCGACATATTGCACTATGGCACCGAAGGTTTGGACACCTTCACTACAAAGCCCTTCCCGAAGCAAGGAAGGTGGTGACAGGGATGCCCGAGTTTCCAAATAATCATGAAGGTGTATGTAAGGGTTGTGTCGAAGGAAAGCATACAAGGGGACCTTTCCCCTCTAGTGTCACAAAGACATCTGATGTCTTGGAATTGATCCATTCTGATCTATCTGGTATGCTGCCCGTGACATCCTTGGGAGGATGTTCATATTATATGACGTTCATAGATGACTTCTCTCACAAAACCTGGATATACTTCTTAAAGAAGAAGGATGAGGCTTTCATGTGGTTGTGTACATTCAAAGCCTTGGTGGAAAATATGACAGGGAAGAAGATCAAGATTTTGAGAATTGATAATGGCACTAAATATGAGACAAACGAGTTCAAGGACTTTTGCAGAGAAGCTGGCATTAAGAGGGAGACCACAACTGTCTATACTCCCGAGCAAAATGGTGTTGCTGAACGAAAGAACAAGACCATTGTGGAAGCTGCCTGTGCCATGCTATGTGACCAAGGTCTGCCGAAGTTTTTGTGGGGAGAAGTTGCGAACATTGCTGTGTACATACAAAACCGATGCCTGCATTCCGCTCTAGAATCCAAAACTCCCGAAGAGGTTTTCTCTACTAAGAAACCCGACGTCTCACATTTGAGAGTTTTTGGATGTACTGTTTACTTTCATGTGCCGAAAGAAAAGAGGAGCAAGTTGGATGCTTCTAGGAAGAAAGGAATGTTTGTGGGCTATAGTGAAACTTCGAAGGCCTATAGAGTCTATGTGCCTGGTCAAAGGGAAGTGGAGATATGCCACGATGTCACCTTTGACGAAGATACTTCCCTAAGGAAAGTAGTCAATCTTCCGAGATCTGAGGAAGATAATGAAGCAAGGCCTGGAAATCAAGAGGAACCAAAGGATGAAACAATGCCTGATGTTGAAGGACCAATGGACCCGATTGATCCACCTCCTTCATTGGGGATGAGATCATCATGGCTCAGGGACACTCTTGAGGATGCTGAGGGACATGCGGCCCCAAGGGGGACATTACGTGAAAGTAAGAAGCCGAGTAGATACCAAGGGTATCTAGCAGCCATGAGTACTATTTTACAATTCGAGTCTGGATTCTTTGAGGAAGTCGTAAAGCATCAAGTCTGGAAGGATGCTATGCACGAAGAGTATGAGTCCATTATGAAGAATGATGTCTGGGATGTGGTTCCAAGACCAAAGGACAAAGAAGTTGTCACCTCGAAATGGCTCTACAAGATCAAGCATGGATCTGATGGAAGTGCTAGAAAGTTCGAGGCACGATTTTTTGCCCATGGTTTCTCTCAAAAGGAAGGCATAGATTATGATGACATATTTGCACCTGTGGCTCGATATACCACCATTCGATCTATTATAGCCCTTGCTGCTACGCAAGGATGGAGTCTTCACCAGATGGATGTGAAGATCGCATTTCTGCATGGTGCAATAAAGGAAGAGGTATATGTGGAACAACCTCTGGGGTTCAAAGTCCAAGATCGGGACACCCATGTCTGCAGGTTGAAGAAAGCCCTATATGGGCTGAAGCAAGCACCCAGAGCTTGGTACGAGAGGATAGATAGCTACTTGATGAAGTTGGGCTTCACTCGAAGTAATGCTGATCTGAACCTTTACTTCAAGGTTGTTAAAGGAAATCCTCTCATTCTGGTGCTGTATGTGGATGACCTTTTCCTGACAGGGGCTGACCCTCTCATTCATCAGTGCAAGAGGGAGCTCGCTGCTGAGTTCGAGATGAAGGACCTAGGGCTGATGCACTAATTCCTAGGCCTGGAGGTATGGCAGAGACCTGGCGAGATTTTCCTTTCTCAAGGAAAATACATTGTGAAGCTTCTGGAAAGATTTGGTATGGTGGACTGCAAGTCCGTGTCAACACCAATGGAGCTCAACTTCAAGAAGTTGAATGGCAGCACTGTTGGGCCCGTATTGTCTAATCCTATTGAGTATCGTCAACTCGTAGGGGCCTTGATGTTCTTAGTGAACACCCGTCCATATATATGTTTTGCAGTGAACACTTTGAGTCAACAGATGGTTGAGCCTCATCACTTTCACTGGGTTGGTGCCAGGAATCTTCTGAGATATCTTCGGGGCACGATAAACCATGGGCTGAGATACACTGCGGGGAGCATGACACTCCTTGGATATACTGATGTCGATTGGGCTGGCAGTGTGGTGGATCGTAAGAGCACATCGGGATGCTGCTTCGATCTCATGGATGAGCAGGAAGCAGAAGTCAGTGGCTTTGAGCACCGCAGAGGTCGAATACATTACAACGAGTATGGCCTATTGTAAAGCAGTTTGCGAAATCCCTTCAGTGAGCTGTTCAGACATGTGCTAGATACCACCGTGATACTCTATGATAATCAGAGTGGGATTCGCTTGTTCGAGAATCCAGTGTTCCATGATCGATCCAAGCATATTGATATCATGTACCACTTTATCCGAGATATGGTACAGCGAGGCGTCGTAAGGCTCGATCATATAGGAACTGATGAGCAAGTTGCGGATATTCTCACAAAGCCCCTGGGGAAGGTCAAGTTCCTAACCTTCCGTGAGACTCTTGGTATTGTGGAAGGACCCTATGATGTGGGTCCTCTTGGACAATGAGCTCTAGGAACTCTGGGGGGCTTTGGGGATAGATTCTCGGAGCTATAAGCAACCACAAGGCTAGGCTTGCCGAACCTTGTTGGTGTGTTTGGGCCCCACCGTTGTGATTTTGAGTTGGTTCACCTGTCATTATCTGTGCCCCGTATGCATCCTACCCATTGAGTTCAGGGCTCATGGGACGTACCTCTCATTTGGCCAATGAGGTGGGAAAAGCTAGAGACTAGTGGCAAAGACTGATGGACGCATCAGAGATTGCCGTACTCTTTATCTAGGATGGCATGGTCCAACCACTTGATCTGGGATCAAGTATAGTGAGGTTTTAGACCTCCAACTGGCTTCGGGTCAGGTAAACCAACTTCGAGTTTGGTATGAGACTCTTGGCGAGTCTGATAGAGGTTTCGGACCTCTGGGCTGAATCTGTCAGCCGGGGAATGATGTCTTTGTGACTGACCCACTTCTGTTCTGAAATAAAGAGGCCACCAAAGCAAGTTACGGCGGGATGACGCATGATGTTTGATTGCACAAGTGGATGGAGTTCTCCCTAGTTGAGAGGGAGTGTTAAAATTGGACAACTAGGTCCAAACTCCATGTTGTGATGCTCAGATGAAGATACCAATATTTTTATTGGGTTCCTCTTTCGGAGAAGTGTAAGATCGATATAAAATTGATCTTAATCTGATGAGCGGAACATTTATTTTGAATTTATTTTTAATAATTTCAAATATGTGCAGGTCGGCCTTAAGGTTTTACACCCCCAGCAGATGTGTCACACACCTTAATGATGGATATATATACAGTCAACGTTGGAGATCATTTCACTCATCTCATCACACATCTTCTCCTCTTCTGATTTAGTACGAACTCCTTGGAGGCAATTTCGGTTCACACGTGGGAAGAAGGACGAATCACTGCAGCTAGGAAGAAGGACGAATTCACTGCAGCTAGGGTTTCCACGCAAGTTCGACCAACGTTGACTTTGGTCAACGCATGGTCCAAAGAGGCTGAAAATTGGTGGAGACTTCGATTTTGGGAGGCCGTACACATTGGCACAAGAACCGAGGTCAAAAGGTTGATCGAAGATCGAGTTGCGTTGACTTTGTTGTTGCTGTCCTGCGTTGACTTTTCTGGGGTTGACTTTGGGTTGACCATGTGGCTGTTTTGAGGGCTATTGTGACACATGCTGGGTTGGGTGACCAAGGAAACTTTGCTGGTTGAAGCATTCTGTTGACTGCCGTAACGCACCACCACATTTTTTTGTTTCTGGTTTGTCTTCTCTAGATCCTCTGGTATGTTCTATCAGCATTTTACTTGATTGTTTATGTGATTGCTGTAGTGAAAAGTAAAGTTGCATCAAGCATATAACATCTACATAAATTCACATTTTGTTAGAGAACAGGTTGTTGAGAAAAACATCAAGGTTGAACACATTTGGATGAAAGAACAAATCGCTGACATCTTTACCAAATCTTTACCGCGTGAGGCATTTGAGTATCTTCGCCAAAAGCTTGGTATTCTCCCAAGCTCCCATTAGACTATTCTTTATCTTGTCAAGTAGATAGGGGGAGTTGAGGCAGGTTATAGGTACGCAAGAGAGGTAGGTTGTTAGGGGGAGTTACCCTTTGCCATTGATGTCAAAGGGGGAGAGAAAGCATTAGGAAGGTTAGTAGCATGATGTCAAGGGGAGTTATAATCGCAGGGGGACTACTTGTGTTGCCATCAATGCTAAAGGAGGAGATTGTTGATAGGTGGTTGTCATTGATGTCAACCGAAGTAGCACCAGGAGCTACCCCAATCTTCCATGGCAAATTTGACATGGCAATTCATGGAATCTTTTGTAAAGATCTTTCTAGATAGATTCTCCTTGACGAGATGTTTTCGTTGATATATGGTATGCCCCGTGGTTCCTTTTGGTTTGAGAGAAAATTGAGTTTAAAGTTGAAGACTCATTTTTGTGGGCTAAAACCCCAGGGGGTAGAGACATGACATCTTATTCACCAATGGTTGTCAATATATGACAGGGATTCTCACTATAATTTCACCATGTATAAGTTGAATAATTTCAAGAATCAAAGGCACTAAACCAATCATTGACTTCACAACCAGGTAGGACCATATGCACTAAGCCAATCATTGATTTCAAATATTAAATAAGTTTTTAATGGCTAGTTAAAAATTTAATTTAAAAGTTATTAAGAATTATTAAGGATATGTCACTAATAAGAAATAATTTAATTTAATAAGTATTAATAAAAATATTAGGAAGAATATTAAAGTGATCCACTTACCTTAGAATAAAAAGATACATATTTTAAAAATATTTAACATTATAAAAATATTATCAATTACTCCTCCAACGTACATTAAATTACTACAATTCCTCCCCTACAAGGCTAACAACCTCTTTACTTTAGGCTTAAGATTAATCTTTAGTAATAGAACAACCCTCCAACGTCTATTTTTGGAACCCCTAATGTCTCCTCCTGTTAGTGTCGGTATCTTCATCCCTCCGTCAGTGATCAAAATCCTCTTGTTGCATTGCATATTAGGTGTCTCACTCGGTCAGCTGCATTCCATTAGGAGCATGGATCATCTGACGGTAGTGGCTTGTTGTTCATATCCCTCATGTCCTTTACCTGCTGGCCCATTTCCATTCATTAAGATCATTTGCAGTGACTTTTTGTGTCATAGTTTGCAAAGAGTCATTTTTAGGGTTTTAGTGTCATTAGGTTTAGGGTTTCATTAATAAGGTCTTCAAAATGCCCAATAATGGTCAGCAGGCGCATGAGGAGTTTGAAATAAGGTTTCAGTACTAAGAACTTCATCATCATATGCTTAATAATGTATTTTTTTTCAAAACTCTGTTTTGAAGAAAAATAGAGTATTTCATCTTTTTATGTATAAATGTAATGTAATTTTAAGTTTTCTCATTTGTAAATAATTTCACTGGCAACCCTGGTCACCTTTGTCAAGCTCCAGCAAATCCATTCCCTGCAAGGCAAACAGAAAGCACATCATTCAGTTAATCAGAGCCAAAATGAAGCAAGCTGTTTAAAACAGAGTTTAAAAAGTGTCAAATGTAAAACATTACAAAAGTGGGTTTTTGAAATGGAAAATTAAAAGGTCTTTGGTATAAAAGCCATCTCCATGTTCAAAGGCTCATTTGTGTTCCAAGAGGAGAGAGTAAGCAAGGAGAAACCGTGATTAGAGAAAGGGAGCAATTTGAATGGAAAATTTGCAAGTTTCACTGGCGTGGCGCATTGGACAGGCGCGACGCATTGGGTCGGCTTCTACAGTGGCAAAAACATACGGGCGCGGCGTATAGGAGTGGCGCGGCGCGTACCTTCATAGCTCCTCAGGTACCTTCGGAGGTTTTTCATGAGGCAAGTGAACCTTCATATCAGCAGGAAGGTCATGAGACACAGACCGCTAGTGTGCCGGTGTTTGTCACCTATCAGAGGGGCACTAAAGGGTTGTTTGCAGCAGCCAAGCGAGTATTATCTCCACCCGGGGTGGAAGGGGTCTCGCTTCCTTCATCAGCGGTACAGGTACAGGACAAGGGTAAGAGGCCAATACATGATGAGGGGCCTTCAAGAGGCCAGGATACAGACTTCATACTCATTGATGATGATTTGGGCTCACTAAGCTCAAAAGCTGAGAGAGATTGTTCAGGAGCAGAAGGCGGAGATAAACACTTTGTCCCTCAAATTGCAAAGAGCCCAGTGGATAATCAACTACCTTGAGCAGAGAAACAAACAGCTAGAAGATCAGCAAACTATCATAAAGTTGCAAAATATACGTGAGAACCGACGAGTTGCCAAAAGGAGCAAAACCGAGATGACATCCATTGAGCAAGAGATTGAGGCTGATTGTGAAACTTGGCTTGAAAGGGTAAATATTCATTTGGAAAAGCTGTTGGAGAAGGCCAACAAGGAAAAGAACATGTTGAGGCACATGGCTAATCATTATTGGGCAAGAAATCATGTTTGCAAGGCACAAATCAAAATTTTGAAGGCCAAGTTAAAGAAGGCCTCAAAGCGTTGGAAAAGGCAAGATAGACTTCAGATTTTGGCCGAGGCTTCCTTGGCCCAACATAGTACATGATGGAGGACACTCAGCCCAAATTTCAAGAAACTTGGGACACTTTTTGCAAATTTTGATTTTTTGGCTTAAAAACAGATTTTTCAGCTCTATGTGCCGCGCCACTTGGCGCGCGCTTTTGATGGGGGACTCCTCTTGGGGAAAACTTTACATTTTTGGATTTGTCATGGAAAATTATGCATGCCTACTTATGGCCAAGAGATTTTGACAGGTTTTGGGCTTCCAGAAGGGTCAAAAACACCCTAAAAATGACCTTTCTGCCCCTTTTTGGACACACAAGAAGCAGTGTTGGGAGAACTCATTTTTGGAGGGGCAAATGGAAGCCAAATTCAGAAATTCCACTTGTGTTGGAAAGTAGACAGGTAGACCTTTCCAACAAGCCCACTTGGAGCTAATTTGGACAACGGGAAGGCCTTCAAAATCAGCGCCAAACTGGTGCGACGCATAGAGAAATCAGGTGTGGCGCATTGGAGATTTTTGCTAATTTTGGACTCAGTAACTCTGTTTTTCACCTAGTTTTTGACATTTTGACTTTCTTACTTCTAAATGTTAAACTCATGATGTAATTTGATGGATCTTGATGTAATTTTGTTAAATTTTTACTCATAGAGGTAGATTCATCCATCATAAGGTGAATTGCAACTGAATGAATCAGTTTCCCATCTTATAGAGGCAAGCTGTTCTATTGCCTATTTTCCAGTTCTCAGTATAGATCTTGTTGAAACAGCTCCTAAACTTGTGAGCTCGACCCCTAGAGGTTGGGGATGAGTTAGTGTTGTCTATATCTTGTAGTTTTTCAGTCATTAGCATGGTTGGACTTTTGGGAATGCTTTGAGCATCATTGTTCATTCATCTCTGCAGTTTGGCAAAGGAATAGACCAAGGTTTGCAACACTCCTTGGGATTCATGTGGCTCTTTGTTTTGATGATGTGTTTCTCTCTGTTAATGTAAGTTTACTGGTGTTTCATGTGTATCATTTTCCCTCTTATTTCTTCTTAAGTTAAACAGACAAGGATAAAGGTGGAATTCATTAAAATTTGCAGTGCTCTACCTAGGGTTTGTTTAATTTTCTATGTTTTCAACTGTTTGAAGAGGATTCCTGAAAGTTTCTTGCCCTCTTCAACTCCTCACTGGCCTGAGCTATCCATTTCATTCAAAATTGAAGTGTCAAAACAATTGCCTACCTTGCCCCATTTAGATATCTGCAAAAACTAGGTCTCATTCCTCAGACCCAAAATCTGCCCTTCCCTTTGATCCAGCAAACACCCTCAAAATCAAATCAAACTCTTTTACATATATACCTAGCCTAAAATCAACCTTTATTCAAGTCATCTCAAGCCTCACTGATTATTTTTGCTGAGATTGACCAGGAGAGAGCCCTCTCCCGATCTGGTAGGGCTTGCTACCAGATTAAGCGTGGTTTGATGTTACCCTAGATTCTGCCTTTCTCAGCCTAAGGTAGATTTAGGCCATAACATAGTGGCGACTCCACTGGGGAACAAAAAAAAAATGTTTGCTCGTTAGTGTTATTCGTTTTATAAACTACAGACGGAGCCTGAAGTTAGCCAGGTAGCCTTCGAAACGCTCTTGCTTTGCATTAGCGAAAGTTGATAAATGCTGCTTCAGTCAATCTCCGGTCTCGTCTTATAAACGTAACATCTAACTTGTAAATTGCCCCAGTACATCAGATAATTCTGGACTTTGGGTGATGAGTTTAGAATTAGATAGGCTGAACAAGTTGATTTTGTCTGTTTGATTTTTGGGAATAATTCAACACATTGGCTTCTAGACGACACACCAGGGAAAATCCGGATCCCGATCCACCTCTTGTGCATGAAAATCCAAATCTTATTTCGAGAATCCTTCGTCGAGAAAGTCTTGTGATTCATGTGTTCAAATCTCATTCATGTCCTGCTGTTTTCGAGTATCTTGATGTTCTTGAGTTTGACGAACAATTTGAGTTATCGTTGTTTGAGACTAAGTCTGAAAGTGCTATTGATTCTACTGTCTTAATCCAGAGTTTGTCAAAGATCTTGAAATTGAAAAGGCCAATAGATCCATTGACAGTTACATCTTGAATATTCAGAATTCCATTGTGGCAACAAACATTCCCGAATTCATAGAGTCTGCATCTGCAACTCTTGGGTCATCCGCAGTTACATCTAGTTCACAAATTCCTACTGAGCCTCCTTTCATTCCCATCATTCCCGTGCAACCTTATATCTCTGATCAACAATCTGCAGTAGTATCACCTCCCTCCACACCACATACACCTCATACATCAACTGCTCCGACTCCTCCTATATCCCCAAACCCGGTTGTAAATCAACCCAGAGCAATGGCTGCCCGATTTGCACCCCTTGTGTTGCCTCAAAACTTGGATGACATGCCCGCTGATTATCAAAGCAAAATTCCATTGTTTGATGACACTCAAAGTGTTACCGCTCAGCAACATGTCTATAGGATGGCAGATTTCTTTGACCTTCATGAGATTGATGCGGAAAATGTGACAATGAGACTGTTTGTACAAACCTTTGGAGGTGAAGTAAGAAAGTGGTTCAGAGCTTTGCCGGCAAAAAGTATTACTACATTGCCTAATCTTCAGAGACAATTCTTGGATTGATGGGAAGTGAAGAAAGACCCTCTTCAGATCTTTTCCGAATATGACAATATCAAGCGGAACGTTGGTGAGTCTGTTCAAGATTATTGTATTAGATTCAATTCTGTTTACAATGTAATTCCTGCTGATATAAAGCCACCTAGGGGGTCGGCTTTGATTAAGTTTCCGGATGGCTTCGATCCTGACATGGCCTATCAATTAAGAGAAAGAGATCCGGGCACTTTAGAAGACATGCAGAAAATTGCAGTCAGCGTTGAAGCCAATTTGATTGCCAGGAGAGCTAGAATGAAAGTTGAAAAGAAAGTAGCAATAAAGGAAGAGGTTTCCACTTCAGATCAAGTGCTTCGTAAGATGGAAAAAATGTTTGAAAGATTAACAATTGATAAGTTTGAACCGCAAATCAGAAATCCTAACTTCCATAGCCAGCAGCAACCACAATTTAAAATCAAGTAAAGAGAGCAGTGAGCACAAGAACAAGCCGTACAGCAGCAAGTGAAGACACCTTTACAGCAGAATTTTCTACATGGCCCGGAATCAGATGATGAGGAGATTGTAATCGGAGAAGAGAATCATTTCTTTACACCTGATGATATGCCAATTTTTATCACTGAAGATAAGGAGTATTCTGAGAACTCAGCTGTACAAAAGGACGAGAATTTCATCTTGGCAAATGAGACAGCTCTTGAAGAAGAGTCTAATGAATATCAGAGGGGGTACATGAATGCCTTGACTGCCCAACAGCGACAATATTCACTCAGAAGCAGAGATGTACCCATTAATCTAATTCAAAAAAGAGAGGAAGCTACAACACCAAAGAATGATCCACTCGCTGTGCAGAAGAAGGGAAAAGAGACAGCTGATCCCACTACTAGCAAATCACCATCGGCAAATGAAAGATCCAATCAGCCAAATATATCAAGGGAGAAAACTGAAAAGAAGGATGTCCCAGCTAAAGAAGTAGAGAAAACTTCAGTTTTTAACTTAGAAAATGAAATTGCTAAGTTAAAAGTGTCCATTCCTTTGACTGAATTGATGAAGAATAGCAGCTATAAGGGTCAGGTGTCTAAGATTTTGAGTTTAGATCCATTGTCTGATATGGTAAACGTGGAAGATGATCAACCTGAGTTGATTTTTGGTCCAGCATTGGATGGTGAGTCTCCAGATAGTAATGTACCTCCTTCTTACATCAGCCTTAGATTGCACGACTATGTGTTACACAATGTTATGTTTGATTCCGGAGCCTCTCATAATCTCATGCTTAGGGAAATCATGGAGAAATTGGGATTGGATATCACTAGAAAGTATCATGACCTTTACTCTTTTGATTCTAGTAGAGTAAGATGCATTGGGCTTATCAAAGATTTGGTGGTCAGTTTGGATCAGATTCCGACTAAAAATGTTTTGATGGATGTGGTTGTGGCGGATATTCCTCCTAGATTTGGCATGCTTCTTTCCAGATCTTGGAGAGCGAAACTTAAAGGGACATTGCAGCTTGATTTCTCCTATGCTACTATTCCTGTGTTTGGTCAGATGAGGAAATTATACCGGGAGCAAAAGATGAAGTATATGATCACTAGCAAGGAGAAACCGGTAAATCATCCAATCAATTATGTACATACTGATTTAGAATCATTTGTTTTATACTTAGATAGCTTTAATGATGTAAATAGCCAATTAATTGACGTAGAGGACATTCCGGAAATCACTGAAAATTTCAGAGAAGTCTTAAAGAAAGAGAGACAGAGACTTGATAGTATCGATGAGCAATCAGCCTTCCGATAGCAGCAAAATGTTGATGGACAACAAGACGAAGCAAAAAAGAAAACAAAATTTCAGCATTTGGAAGAAGACGAAGATGGTTTGTGGACCATGGATTTTGATGGTGCGGTAGGAAGAGATGGTGCTGGAATTGGCATTTGAGTACGCAACCCTGTTTCTTCCCCAAACAAAGTGCCAAGTAATGTAAGGGTCTGTTCTTATAAATTGGCTTTTGATTGTTCAAATAATGAGGCTAAATATGAAGCTTTAATTGCTGGTCTGAAAATTCTTAGAAAGTTAAATGCCAAAAGAAGTGCAGTGTATGGCGACTCCGAGTTAGTTATCAAGAAAGTGAAAGGTGAATATCAAGCTAAGCATCCTCGAATGCGGGCCTACCGCAATGCGGTACTAGATATCTTGAGATTGTTTTCAGATTATACTTTGACGTGTGTCCCTCGTATTCAGAATGGTATTGCAGATGCACTTGCAACAACAGCAAGTAATTTGAAAATTCCGATGAATTCAAGCAACAAATTTGAAATTCATATGAAGCACCATCCGACTGTCCCTGACAATCAAAGGTATTGGCAAATGTTTCAAGATGACAAAGAAATTGATGAATTTATGCAAAATGAAGGTAAATTCAAAGACACTTCTATTGATGGGGCGCATGATGATGGCGAGGCGGACGTAGAAGTCAATCAGATGGAAGTTTTGCAGCTGAAGGATAATGTCATTCCTAAAGGTCTAATACCTTTAGAGGAGCTTTTCGACCAAGATGATGTAGCTAGGAAACCGAGCTTGCTGCCAACCGAGAAAGGAGTTGAGGATGTGAACATTGGATCAACAGAAAATCCTAAAATGGTAAAATTGTCCAAAGCATTGCCCCCACAGGTAAAAGCAAAGTATATCAGTTTATTATCTTCCTTTGCTGATGTTTTTGCCTGGGACTATTCAGATTTGAAGACATATGACACAAACATAATTCAACATACTATTCCGATTAAGCCAAATCAAAAGCCCTTTCGGCAAAAATTGAGAAGAATAAATCCAAAGCTGCTACCCTCAAAAGAGAAGGAAGTGAATCGCTTGTACAAAGCTGGTATCATCGTCCCCATAAGATTTTCAGATTGGATTTCTAATTTGGTGCCAGTGCGCAAGAAAACAGGTGAGATCCGTTTATGTATTGATTTTCGGAATCTAAATAAAGTATCTTTGAAAGACAATTATCCATTGCCCAAAATGGATCACATACTTCAGCGAGTAGTTGGAGCATCCCGCATGTCGCTACTCGATGGTTATTCCGGTTATAACCAAATTCTGGTCCATGAGGATGATAGAGATAAAACAGCATTCACCACTCCGTGGGGAACTTTTCATTATGCTAAAATGCCTTTCGGTTTGAAGAATGCTGGTGCGACCTTTCAGCGAGCAATGGATATGGCATTTGCAAATGAAAAAGATGTTTTTCTGGTTGTTTATCTTGATGATTTGACAGTTTTTTCTAATTCAGATGAAGAGCACCTTTATCATTTGAAAATTGTATTCCAGCGGTGTAGAAAATATGGTGTATCTCTCAATCCAAAGAAGAGTTTGTTTGCCATGGATGAAGGCAAGCTTCTTGGTCATATTATATCAAAAGATGGCATCCGCATTGATCCAACTCGAGTAGAAGCCATTCAGCAAATTGATCTTCCCCGAAACAAAAAGGAGATCCAATCATTCAACGGTAAGATGAATTTCTTACGTCGCTTTGTGCCCAATCTTGCAGAACATTTAAGGGAAATCACAAACATGCTCAAGAAAGATAGTGTAGTGAAGTGGATTGAGGAAGCAGTAAAGTCTTTCAATTTAGTCAAATTGGCCCTTTCTTCAGCGCCGGTTTTGATCAGCCCGGACTATACTCAGGATTTTATTTTGTTTTCATTTGCCTCGGATCATACTATGATAGCAGTCTTGATGCAGAAAAGAGATCAGCTTGAGAAACCAATTGCTTTTTTCAGCCGAACCATAAGAGATGCAGCTTTAAAGTATAATATTATTGAAAAGAAAGCTCTTGCCTTAGTAAAAGCATTGAAAGACCTTCGAGTATATATTTTGCATTCTCACATTCTTGGTTATGTTCCTAATGCTGCTGTTAAAGATGTTTTAGTGCAAACAGATCCAGAAGGGAGACGAGGCAAATGGATTGCTACCTTGTTGGAATATGACGTGGAGATCAAACCTACAAAGCTCATCAAAGGACAGGGGCTGGCTAAGCTAATGGCTGAGTCAAATTTGCATGCCTTGGACATTAATCTCATTGCTGCTATGTCCGAGGAAAATGAAGAAAGTTTGCTAACTCAGGTATCGGAAATTTTTGTTCTTTCTCCTTGGTACTCAGACATTGTTTATGTGCTCCAAAATCCGTCACCACCGCCAGGAATGGCTAAAAACAAAAGTAGGACACTGAAATTGAAGGCTGCAATGTTTTGTATCATGAATAATGCGCTCTATTGGAAAGATCCCGGTGGTGTCTTGCTCAATTGTTTGGTTGAAGAGGAGGCAAAACAGGTTATGGAAGACTTTCATAAGGGAGATTGCGGAGGTCACATTTTCTGGAAAACAACGGCCAACAAAATTTTGAGAGCAGGATATTATTGGCCAACTCTCTTTGCTGATGTGTACAAAACTGTTAAAAGCTGCCATGAATGTCAGATTTTTGAAGGGAGAAAAAAATTGCAGCCTTTGCCGCTCAAGCCCATTGAAGTAAGTGCTCCTTTTCAGCAGTGGGGTTTGGATTTCATTGGCGAGATCCATCCTGCTTCTTCAGTGCAGCATAAGTGGATCCTTACAGCGACGGACTATTTTACCAAATGGATTGAGGCGATTCCCACTAGGCAAGCCACAGATTTGGTAATCATTACATTTCTTGAAAACAATATTTTGTCTCGTTTTGGTTGTCCAAATAAGCTAATCACTGATAATGCAACAGCCTTTAAATCTAAAAGAATGATTGACTTTTGTGATAAGTATCAAATTACTTTGGGGCACTCAACCGCATATCATCCACAAGGCAATGGATTGGCCGAATCCTCAAATAAATCCTTGGTCAATATTATCAAAAAGCTGCTGGAAATAAACAAGAAAAGTTGGCATAAGAAATTGGTTAATGCACTTTGGGCAGACAGAGTGAGTCAAAAGAAATCTATAGGCATGTCTCCTTATGAGCTCGTGTATGGTGTTGATACTGTATTCCCAACCTCTCTCGCAGTTCCATTGGTTAAACTTTTGCAGGAAGCTGGCAGTGAAGATGATCATATGCAACAGAGAATAAATCAAATGATCCATTTACAGCAGACTAGAGACGAGGTTTTTCAGAACACTTTCAAGCTGCAAGAGAGAATCAAGAAGATATATGATCGAAAGGCAAAGGCGGACAAGTTTCAAATAGAAGAAGTGGTGCTAAAATGGGACGCAAGAAACGAAGATAAAGGTAAGCATGGTAAGTTCGAGAATTTTTGGAAAGGACCTTTCAAAATTGCTGCATATCGAGGCCAAAATGCTTTCCTTTTGAAAGAAATGAATGGAGAAGATTGTCCAGGAGAGTCGGTCAATGGTCGGCTACTCAAACGGTACTATTTTTGAAATGTTTTCTGCTGTCATACATATCACTGTACATACTAGTTTGTTTAAGCTTCATTGCAAGCGTGTGCTATCATCATTCTTTTAGTTTGGGGCCTGAGGTGAAGGCTATAAAACTGAAGGTTGATTTCAGTTTTGGTTTGGTTTGTTAAGTCAGGTCTTTCAGTCATTTTTGGTTTCGAAATTGAGTTAGTTTTGAGTCAGTTTTCAGTTCTGAAAATGAGTCAAGAGTCTGGTTTTGGTTTATCGAAGTTATTGACTCTATAGCCCAATGGACGAAGGCACTGCCTACTTTCCCAGAGATTTGTAGTTCTTGACACCTCCAAGGAGCTACCATCCCCATTGGAGCCAATGTTAGTGTCGGTATCTTCATCCCTCCGTCAGTGATCAAAATCCTCTTGTTGCATTGCATATTAGGTGTCTCACTCGGTCAGCTGCATTCCATTAGGAGCATGGATCATCTGACGGTAGTGGCTTGTTGTTCATATCCCTCATGTCCTTTACCTGCTAGCCCATTTCCATTCATTAAGATCATTTGCAGTCACTTTTTGTGTCATAGTTTGCAAAGAGTCATTTTTAGGGTTTTAGTGTCATTAGGTTTAGGGTTTCATTAATAAGGTCTTCAAAATGCCCAATAATGGTCAGCAGGCGCATGAGGAGTTTGAAATAAGGTTTCAGTACTAAGAACTTCATCATCATATGCTTAATAATGTATTTTTCTTCAAAACTCTGTTTTGAAGAAAAATAGAGTATTTCATCTTTTTATGTATAAATGTAATGTAATTTTAAGTTTTCTCATTTGTAAATAATTTCACTGGCAACCCTGGTCACCTTTGTCAAGCTCCAGCAAATCCATTCCCTGCAAGGCAAACAGAAAGCACATCATTCAGTTAATCAGAGCCAAAATGAAGCAAACTGTTTAAAACAGAGTTTAAAAAGTGTCAAATGTAAAACATTACAAAAGTGGGTTTTTGAAATGGAAAATTAAAAGGTCTTTGGTATAAAAGCCATCTCCATGTTCAAAGGCTCATTTGTGTTCCAAGAGGAGAGAGTAAGCAAGGAGAAATCGTGATTGGAGAAAGGGAGCAATTTGAAGGGAAAATTGGCAAGTTTCACTGGCGTGGCTCATTGGACAGGCGCGACGCATTGGGTCGGCTTCTACAGTGGCAAAAACATACGGGTGCGGCGTATAGGAGTGGCGCGGCGCGTTGGGTTGGTGGTGCGGCGCGGAGGGCCGCAAAGCATTGTTAACCACGATTTCATCAAAACTTCAAGTTTGCTCGATTTCCTCCGGTCTAAGTAAGTCAAACAACTTTGCCAATGCCAATGAACCTGTGTCTTATGATGTCTATGAGGATTTAATAAACAAAAATCCAAACCCTATTTGCTTGTTCAAGAAATGCTTCCTTAGGGTTTATATTTTGGTTTTTTGTGCCTATCACTTCCACTTCCCCACCTTGTTTTTCCCTCATCACTGTTCTAGTTTTATCAACCCTTTCCCCATATCCCTAAATTCACTCATTCCCTATCCCAATTTCCATAATCCCATCCTAACCACGAAATTCCCAAACCCCCAATGCTATCCCAAAAAGCCTAGAAGCTGCCCCTAAAACTCTTTAATTGGCAAATTTCAATTAGCAATATTCCCAACATTCCCCTTACCCTCTCCCTCCATAGCCCCTCACATATTGTCATACATTTGGCAACAAAAACCAAAGACAACGAAACTCCTCATACTCATCTAAAACAACACAGACTTTGGCAAACATGGAGATAGATTCCTCTTATGACCAAGACAATGACTCTACAACTGAATTGCATGCACCAAGGAGATCTCACAAGAGTGGCAAACATGTGAGGGAGGAGCCTACTTCACTTGCTGAGCTGCCGGCCTGTCCTCTTGCTATTTCATGTTTTCAACAACAGTCTTGTTATCAGTTTTGTGAGATGGTTGCTAGAGTCCACCACCATCATGAGCTGGCCAGATTGTTTGTGCTGCATTTACATAATGACCAAGTCACTCTTGCAGGTGTGACATTCACTTTAACACCTGAGTCTATCTCTCTAGCAACCGGTATTCCAAATGTTGGAGAGCAATGGAACAAAATACAACAAGTTGACAGGGAACACTTTGAGCCATATATCAAGCCCGGTTTTTTGAGACAACTCAACAAAGTTTTTCCCTTTCGGTTCCTGAAAGATTCTTACGCTCCTTTGATGAAACTCATTATCAAATATTTCAGTTGTGAGGGCCGGTTTTCTTGCCTATATGCCTATTATATCAGGTTGCTGATGCATTTTACCAGGGTGAGAATGATGAACCTCCCTTACTTCATGTGCCGGAATATTGAGAAGATGACCACCCTCGTGCAAAGGAAAACTCCTGAGCAGCAGTATAACAGTATCTATCACTTTGCACTCATCAAAATTGTGGTTATGCATCAGCTTGGTTTGCAAGATATTTGATGGGAGGATTTCATTTCTAATGAGTTCTTCACAGCTCCTCAGGTACCTTCGGAGGTTTTTCATGAGGCAGGTGAACCTTCATATCAGCAGGAAGGTCATGAGACACAAACCGCTAGTGTGCCGGTGTTTGTCACCTATCAGAGGGGCACTAGAGGGTTGTTTGTAGCAGCCAAGCGTGTATTATCTCCACCCGAGGTGGAAGGGGTCTCGCTTCCTTTATCAGCGGTATAGGTACAGGACAAGGGTAAGAGGCCAATACATGATGAGGGGCCTTCAGGAGGCCAGAATACAGACTTCATACTCATTGATGATGATTTGGGCTCACCAAGCTCAAAGCTGAGAGAGATTGTTCAGGAGCAGAAGGCGGAGATAAACACTTTGTCCCTCAAATTGCAAAGAGCCTAGTGGATAATCAACTACCTTGAGCAGAGAAACAAACAGCTAGAAGATCAGCAAACTATCATAGAGTTGCAAAATATACGTGAGAACCGGCAAGTTGCCAAAAGGAGCAAAACCGAGATGACATCCATTGAGCAAGAGATTGAGGCTGATTGTGAAACTTGGCTTGAAAGGGTAAATATTCATTTGGAAAAGCTGTTGGAGAAGGCCAACAAGGAAAAGAACATGTTGAGGCACATGGCTAATCATTATTGGGCAAGAAATCATGTTTGCAAGGCACGAATCAAAATCTTGAAGGCCAAGTTAAAGAAGGCCTCAAAGCGTCGGAAAAGGCAAGATAGACTTCAGATTTTGGCTGAGGTTTCCTTGGCCCAGCATAGTACATGATGGAGGACACTCAGCCCAAATTTCAAGAAATTTGGGACACTTTTTGCAAATTTTGATTTTTTGGCCAAAAAACAGATTTTTCAGCTCTATGCGCCGCGCCACTTGGCATGCGCTTTTGATGGGGGACTCCTCTCGGGGAAAACTTTACATTTTTGGATTTGTCATGGAAAATTATGCATGCCTACTTATGGCCAAGAGATTTTGATAGGTTTTGGGCTTCCAGAATGGTCAAAAACACCCTAAAAATGACCTTTCTACCCCTTTTTGGACACACAGGAAGCAGTGTTGGGAGAACTCATTTTTGGAGGGGAAAATGGAAGCCAAATTTAGAAATTCCACTTGTGTTGGAAAGTAGACAGGCAGACCTTGCCAACAAGCCCACTTGGAGCTAATTTGGACATCGGGAAGGCCTTCAAAATCAGCTCCAAACTGGCGCGACCCATAGAAAAATCAGGCGCGGCGCATTGGGGATTTTTGCTCATTTTGGGCTCGGTAACTCTGTTTTTCGCCTAGTTTTTGACATTTTGACTTTCTTACTTCTAAATGTTAAACTCATGATGTAATTTGATGGATCTTGATGTAATTTTGTTAAATTTTTACTCATGGAGGTAGATTCATCCATCAAAAGGTGAATTGCAACTGAATGAATCAGTTTCCTATCTTATAGAGGCAAACTATTCCACTGCCTATTTTTTAGTTCTCAGTTTAGATCTTGTTGAAACAGCTCCTAAATTTGTGAGCTCGACCCCTAGAGGCTGGGGATGAGTTAGTGTTGTCTATATCTTGTAGTTTTTCAGTCATTAGCATGGTTGGACTTTTGGGAATGCTTTGAGCATCATTGTACATTCATCTCTGCAGTTTGGCAAAGGAATAGACTAGGGTTTGCAACACTCCTTGGGATTCATGTGGCTCTTTGTTTTGATGATGTGTTTCTCTCTGTTAATGTAAGTTTACTGGTGTTTCATGTGTATCATTTTCCCTCTTATTTCTTCTTAAGTTAAACAAACAAAGATAAAGGTGGAATTCATTAAAATTTGCAGTGCTCTACCTAGGGTTTGTTTAATTTTCTATGTTTTCAACTGTTTGAAGAGAATTCCTGAAAGTTTCTTGCCCTCTTCAACTCTTCACCGGTCTGAGCTATCCATTTCATTCAAAATTGAAGTGTCAAAACAATTGCCTACCTTGCCCCATTCAGATCTCCGCAAAAACTAGGCCTCATTCCCCAGACCCAAAATCTGCCCTCCCCTTTGATCCAACAAACACTCTCAAAATCAAATCAAACTCTTTTACATATATACCTAGCCTAAAATCAGCCTTTATTCAAGTCATCTCATGCCTCACTGATTATTTTTGCTGAGATTGACCAGGAGAGAGCCCTCTCCCGATCTGGTAGGGCTAGCTACCAGATTAAGTGTGGTTTGATGTTATCCTAGATTTTGCCTTTCTCAGCCTGAGGTAGATTTAGGCCATAACACCTCAAACGGTCAATTAGAAGCCCTCTCCAAGCCTAAAAAAAGAGGTCTAATGCACCTCCATAACACAAGTATTGGAAGGAATGATCTTGTGAGAAAGTTCTATGAAATTCTCCCCCCCCCTCTGAGCTTATAACGTTGAAATCACAGAAGGGTTAGGGCTAGTTTTAGGTATTGTTTTGGTGCAGGCATTTATTACAAAGGCAACAAAGAATTAGGCAATATTTTTGGTCTCTCTTGGTACCGTTATGACTGGTCCCTTGCAGATCGTTGTGTGAAGATACAAAAGTACTCGGACTTGTAGTTTTGAGGTTGTGAAACAGCCACAGAATTTCAGCATTCATTAACTAAGGAGGGGGATTTCAGGCCTGTGTTTTAGGATTTGGACCAGTATTAAAGAGCTATTTCAAACTTGGCATTCCAAGGCTCAAGTTTGTGGTTTTCTTGGAAGTCTTCGACCAGTGTCTTTTATACAACCTTCAGGTCTTGGACACTTCATTTTGGCCCACAGTATCTCGATAATTTTTGTATTGAAGTTTGGTTTAAAGATCATATATCAGGTTAGTTTTGATAAGTTTTCATTTGAATATTTTATTGTTTCCTTTTGCAACTATGGGAATTGCTTGGTTGTTATGTTAGGTACGTGTATAGGTCTAATAATTAATTACAAGGAGCTCAGGGATTATTTATTTCGTTTTGTTTTGGGAATCGCTTTGGTGTCCTATTGAATGTTTGAATAGATCTTATAGCAATCTACAGCTCTGATCTAGGGCATAAAATCAGAGACCCATTTTTGTTATACTTGTCTACAAGGATAGAGTTGTAGCACTCAGTCAGTTAGTCACCTAGGTCAACAAAAGGACCAGATTTCTTGAAACAGTTATTATTAGCTCTTGATTAGATTTGGCTTTTACTTTATTGCAGTGTCACTCAAGGTTACATAATTTTTGCACTAACATATGCCTATAGGATCCATTTGATATCTCTCTTTTGCAGGTGAAGGTAAGAATTTTTGGTTTGGGTTTATTTATTGTCTTCTTTGGGGAATTGGGATTCGTAGATATTTTCTCTTGCAGGTAGATACACCTACAACATCTATAGTTCAGACCCAGAATTGAAGTCTCTCCATGTAGTGAATATTAGAGTATTTGATTGACAGCTAAACAAGGTCTAATATCAAGGACATAGCAGTGATTTCAAGGGAAGTATGGGAGAGCAGTTCTTTCATGAAGGCATGGCTTACTATTAGAAGCAGTGAAGCAGAGCATCAAGGTGAAGTATCACTTGCAGCAATATCAAGAACA